>BSBK01013888.1:0-86155 GCA_027943335.1 Chamaecyparis obtusa | reverse complement strand
TATATATATGTATATATATATATATATATATATACATATATATATATAGGTATATATATATATATAGGTATATATATATATATATATATATATATATATATATATATATATATATATATTATATTACATATATATATATATACATATATATATATATATACATATATATATATATATATATATATATATATATATATATATATATATATATATATATATATATATATAGATAGATAGATAGATAGCTGTGTGTGTGTGTGTGTCAATATATATCTCAATATATGTTTGACAACATTTTTTCACATATATTCAAATGATTATTCTATAAAACCTAATTTTGAATTTAGCCTGTCACTTAAAAAACCTCCATTCTTATAGCCGAGACTGTTAAAGCCTTATAATAACATTAGCAAATTCTACTGTTAAAGAAACTTTAAAGTATAAAGTCCACATTCTATTTATATATTGAAATCGCTAAGTCTATCAACATAGTATTTTATCAATTATATTAACATATAACACAAGATTTGAAAATCCCGCTGAGCCTACCTCCAGTTCGTCTATGAAAAGTAATTGAAATATGCCTATAAAACTTATTAGGCTATTGCATTTTCTACCAAGTCCTTTAGTAAAAAATAAAATTATAAGGTCTTAGCCCTTTCTAAGCTTATACAAGTTTTAAAGTAATTATTGCTTAACTAGAGAAAAGAAAATTACTATATAACTAGTGAAGGTCTATTCATTCATCATTCTCAAATAGCTCCTTAAGGTTTTCCAAATCCCTTGCCAGGTTAGGGTCTCCTTCAAGGCATTCCTCTGCCACATAAACATCCAACCAGTCCCTGCGTCTTGGCTTGCGAATTTTGAAAATATTCATCAAGAATTCCAAGTTCCTTTGATAAACCTATTTGTCTACACAAAAGCCATCCAAATCTTCAGAGTATAGGATTGAGTAAGTAGTAACCAGCTGGTTCCTAATCATTAGCATATCATAGTTACCAGGTCTCAAAATAGTAAGATCATTCCTTATATTAACCATTACCTTGTCCAAATCAAGAAAAGTATCCTTAATAAAGATGTTCTGACTGTTATCTCTATTGAGCATTAATGGTTGTCATTAGTATCAAAGGAAGTCAAAGACATCGGTCGGTTACTTATATGAACCCAGTCGATAACTGTAAGCAATACAAGCCAATCGGTTAAGTCTTTATACTGAGCACTAGATAGTTTTACCAAGCATCAGACACTGATACCAAGAGGTAGTAAACATTGAGCATCAGTGTAATTACTGAGCAACATTCGTAGTGTTTAGTGAGGATCACAGGAAATGGCATAGGAATCATAAATGGCACATCTATCTATGCAAACGGTTACAACAAAATCAAAAAATGTTTTACCAAGATCAAGGATAATTTATTGTTCAGATATTCATCAAATGCAATAAAGATCTTATGTAATTGTTTGATCTAGGTTATGTTTGTACACCGTAGATCTTAGGGTTTTTCTCTAAGTTGTTGAAACCTAATTTTGTATAAGCCGCATAAAGCAGGTATGCTATATATTTGTATTTTAGATCATTTTTTATCTGAACTAATGAATGAGTGAAGAAGCACTTGAAGCATTAGCCAACCTTCAAGATTATTAGTTGACAGAGCAGAACAATATTAAGAGGAAATCAGATTGATCAGAATCAGAGTAGGCTAACCGAGCAGTTCAGAGCAGAGATTTTCACAGTATAAGGTGATATATATTCAGTAATTTATTGATATGTATCAGGCAAGTTGAGTTGTCATTAGCAGATAGTTACCTATTGCTTTCTAATCATTTTAATAGAGTTTTGGTAAAATATCCTAACAGAGTAGACTTGACAGTCTTTTTGTAATTCTCTTAACCAAGTGCACACTCAAGTAGTGTTGCTAAAATCCTATCACTAGGTAGATCTAGCTGATCTAATATGTTACTCCTAATAGGGTAAGATCACCAGAAGTGATCAAAACTTGTAGCCCTAACAGGTAAACCTTTTCTATCTGTAGTAGTGAAGAAGTTGTGGGTGTCATCCCCACCGCAGTTTTTACCTTCTAACAAGGGTTTCTACGTTACCATAATACTTGTGTTATGGGACTATTATATTGTTGATTTCATGTTATTTAATTTTTCAAGTTAAATGAATGAATGATACATTCATTAGATACAAGTTGTTATGCAAGGTTACTACTATTTATGGTTTTAGATCTGAAAGGTTTATTAGTGAAATTTTTTGTAGGCACTGATTCACCCCTCCCCTCTCAGTACCCTATCTCTCCTAATCCAACAGTTGTTATCAAAGCGTAGTTCTCTTATTGGACAGTTTAACCACTGAAGGGTAAAGATCTAGTCATGGAGAGGGATAAGCTGGATAAGACAATAGAAAAGTAGAAGATTTATATGTAGATGTTTGTTGTTCAGTATAAGCAAGCGAAGGATGGACTGAAGAAATTACTGGATGAAAGAAAGAACCTAGCTATTTTGCAAAATGAGATTGGTTACCATGAAGTAGCAATTCATGATCTATTTGATCACATTGGATCTATTTCTGGAAGTATTTCTGATGGATCTGAAAGTATAGTCTTTGATTTGTCTGAAAAGAATCTTCACATAACCGAACAAGTGAAAGCACTGCAAATAGGTCAGGAATCTCATATGGTGAGAATGGTAGAAGTAATGAACAATGCTAGACAGGTTCAGCAAGAAAGGAATCTAGCTATTGAAGACTGAATACTGATAACTAAGCAACTTCAACTAAAAGAAAGTGAGATTCACAAACTCACCGAGCACCATTTCAAAATATCAAATTAGATGGTGATAGTGAATTAGGAGGTCAACTGAGTTAATGGATAATTGTCAAGAAAACTTGAAGATATAGGAATACTTAGAGAAGAAAATGAAAATCTAAGAAATGAAATAAAAAAACAACAACAACATCATGAAATGAAGAAATTGGCTGAGGATAGTTTTAAAAGGATTGATGATTTTCTAATTAATCAAAGGAGATTCGGAAGAAAAGCTAGATTAGGCTATACTGGCGAAGGAGAATCATCACAACAGGTTGAACAAGTCAACAACAATCAAAGTCAAAGACCTAAAGTGTTATCATGTTATCATTGTGGCAAACTGGAACACACCTCTAATGTGTGTAGAAGCAAAGCACAAGGTAAACCTCCAATCACTCCTAAGTTTAATGGTTATTTCTATTATTGTGGAAAATTTGGACACCAAGCTTATGAGTGTAGAGCTAAATTGAACAAGAATGATAAAAATCCTACTATGGATAAATTATGTTACACTTGCAATGAACATGGACACACTGCACGAGAATGTAAGGCAAAAATGAAGCAAGTATGGACGCCAAAGAAAAAGACACAACACAAGCCTCATCAACCGAAGAGACAAGGTAACTCTTATGTTTGGGATTACTGTTAGAAATAGGGAATACTGAGAGGGGGGGGTGAATCAATATTCTACAAACTTTATCTTTTTCCCAATTATGGATATAAAAGATTATCTTTACACATGCATAACATAAGAAGCTAAACAACATGCATAGTAATAAAACTAAAGAACTCATAACACATTATTTGTTCTCGAGGAAACCATGGCCAAGGGAAAACCCCAATGGGGATGGTACTAATGAAGGGTGCTCCCCTTAATCCTTGATGAAGGGTTCTCCCCTTAATACCACAAACACATAACAGAAATAGAGAAACAACAACAATATGCAAGAATAAAAAATTGGCTTCTTATTATCTCTACAAATGTGGAATTACAAACTTTCAGAATTACAATATGCAAAGCCACATGGGCATTCCCTTACAATATTCTGTAGGACAAAGCCTCGAATCAATACCCATATCTACTACCTAGAATTTCCCTAGACAACACTACGAGCCTTCTTTATATAGGCATTTTCCACCGCCCGAGAAGGTTCTAGAAATTTAGTCCTTAGGGCCGGCCAAACTTAGAATTATTTTATTTTTCAATTTATTACATCAGAGTTGGCTCAAAATAAATTTTGAAACCTGAACATAAATTTTGAAGGAAAATTATTTTCCACCATTTCAGGTGACCCGACTTTTAGAGACCATAAGTCATCACCAGTTGACCCGATTGACTATTATAACCCCATTTCGAAAAGGCCACGAATCGCTCTACAGGCTTGAATCACGCAAGCACTTGTCACCCAAATTTTTGACCTCATTCAGGGCTTCTAAAGCCTTTGAAACCGAGTTCAAAGTTTCTGTACCCTGTTGCCAATACCAAAAATCTTCAATATCTTCAAAACTAGACCTGATCTAGCCATGAAACTTTACTGGCAGGCTGATATGACTAAGATGAACCTCCACATGTAAAATCAGAACATTTCAAGATCATATGACCAACTTACTAAAAATAGCAAGTTTCCATAAATAGCAACGCTGCATAAGATAGCCCTTATTGAATACAAAAATAGAAATGTTTTTGGGTGATGCAAGATTGCTCTTACACCCAGGATGCTCCTGCATCAGGTACCCACAAAGATCCACTAATCAAAAGTATCATGTTAAGGATGTTGACCCTATTAGGAGTCTATTACATGCATATAGTGTCTCAGTCCTAATTAAGGGACTATAGGCCTTGTTAGAAGCCTCAACCCTGTTAGGAGTTGGTAGTACAAAATGTGATTACTAGATGAGCCCACTGCCCAAACAAGTAATATACAATATTCACTGATTACAAAATTAGGTTAAGGTACAAACCTTATACTACTTGCATCAATATCTCTTCACTGATCTTTCACTATCGCTATTACATATACATCATATATCTTGCATCATATCACTTCTTGATGATTTCCTTTTACAATTTACAATTACATTTATACAAGTTATTAAGATTAATAAATTTCCAGTCAGCTATCATATTACAAAATAAATGTATCCAAGGGTTAACATCTAGGATGTCATCCCTTTATATTGTTAAGTTATTATTTTGATAAACAAAATAATCCCTTAAC
The DNA here is from genome assembly GCA_027943335.1 of Chamaecyparis obtusa. Classification (NCBI taxonomy): domain Eukaryota; kingdom Viridiplantae; phylum Streptophyta; class Pinopsida; order Cupressales; family Cupressaceae; genus Chamaecyparis; species Chamaecyparis obtusa. The sequence goes on along the minus strand of BSBK01013888.1, from coordinate 81,126 downwards.
TCTTTATCAATTCTGTCTTCATATTCTGTCCTGTCGGCTTGACACTGTCTTTAGTAAAACTATCATAACTTCTTCTATACATGCCATACTGACTTGTGCTCTGAGATGAGTCTTCAATAGTCACCATAGAGCCTATGTTCAAGTGCACAAGCATTGAACTTACTCCAATCAATATCACAAATAAAAACTATCTTTAGGTTCACTGGTAAAAACACACTATCTCATACTTAGACAATTTCGCATTGCGCTTTGACATACTAGCTCTCTAACCTATGCGATCTTCATGTAGATCATATGTTTCCATAATGACAACATCTATGTAACCAACTCAACCAAATTGCCAACAATTACAACACATGGACTAACTGTATTACATGTGGTAGATATGGGCACATTGCAGCAAATTGTAACAAGAAAAGATGGGCTAGACAATCACAAAGCTGGACAAGCATTGGAATGGCATGTTTGCATTATCATAAGGTTGGTCATCTAAGAAAGGACTATAGAGATCGAGCACCAGAAGAAAATCATATATTTGAGAGTGGAAATACTATGGTAGATATCATGAGAATCAGGAACACTATATGGAGAAAGGCATCTAATGAGAATGCTGAGTCAAGTAATGCTATCGGTGAAACCTCATCCACTAGATTGGGTGACATCGGTACTTCCACCTAAGGTGATATAGGTATGTATGGGACTGAAATTTTAAAATGATCACATTTTACATACAGTTCCTTATATATGTTGTGCACATACAAAATCTGCATGATTAAAGATGCATTGTGGTTTATATGTTTGGAGCTAACAAAGTTATACAGTCGATAAAATTTAGACTGATCATTGGTTACCCATCGGTTCACTATTCAAGGTTAACCAAATAATAGTATCAACCAAGCAAAGAAATCTTGTGTTAACCAAGCTAATGAAAGTTTGTAGCTATCACTGAGCTGACAGTTTTCATGAACCAGAAAGTAGGTCAAGCATTTATTGCATAAAGTTTTGAGTGGGAATATAAAAAATTCTATAAATACACGGAAGACCAATTTTATTTTTCACATTGTGATTTCAGAGAGCTAAAATTTCACAAAGCAAGTTCGAGCAAGAATCCTTCAAGAAAATTCAAGCAGTTGCAGATCGAACCGAGCACACTCTTTGACATATTCTGAGTAAGTTGAAACCCTACCGAGCATATTTCTCATACTTACTGAAAACCTAGTTTGTTGAAATGGCATCTACTACGAGTTCTTCTAAAGTTGTGGAAGAAGAAGTTAATTTAATAGTCTCACCAAGCTACAAGGAACCACCTTATAAGTTACACCCTAAAGTAGCATCAAAAATAGATTCAACGAGCGCTTTTTCAAGCATCCCACCTAGGGTTTTGTTAACTGAAGACATACGATCATACATACACTATAAAATTGGGGAAATAGGTGATTTCAATATGTATGTTGCATATCAAGCACTTTGTGATGAGAAAATAGAACTGAAACTAGAGCACAAAATTGTTGAATCACTTGGTCTTACCAATGCCCTAAATTTCCTAAAGAATTTTAAGAATGAATGGATTAGGGTTGTGTTGAGCTGATATCATGAGGGTACATTCTGGCTAGACAGACCTATCAAGGTTACAAAAAGATTGATTAGTAGGGTTACTGGTTACCCTACTACCGATAAAGCCAAAGCATTTAGAAGCTCATCATGAGCCGAGATTGAGAAAAACACTAGTGCAACATGGGACGGTAGAGCACTAAAAATTTAATCAATTGTGGATCTCGAAGTTAAGTTCATAGGACATGTAATTGGGTACAAGATATTTCAATCAAGTAGAGTAAATAGTGTACCGTGTAGTGCAGTGGACATGGCTCACAAATTGATAAAGAAGGGTCATCAGATAGACCTTGTCAAGCTACTACTGAGACAGGTTGAAGAAAACATGAAAACAATCAAGACACAGAAGTTCAATACCTGTAAGTTTGGATCATTACTTGTATGTTTATTTTTCTATCTCCAGAAATTCTTTCCCTCTGTCGGTCACATTGATTGGATAGATGACACACCGATCACTTCACAAATTTTTGAGATTATAAAAGGTTTGGGAGATAATGCTGGGAATATTATAGATAATTATTTTGAAGATTTCAAAGTAAAGATCAATTTAAGAAGTAGAATTCTGAGTTCATTGGTCGAAAAATATGAGATGGACATTTGTTTCTTAGTGAAGACTGACCACACTATAATTAAAGTAGTTGAGCTGAGAATAAAATGGCTAGCACCTATGGGCTATGAAATGGATCAAGATTTTGGTTTGAAATCTATTAAGGCACTGCTAGCATTACCAAAGGAAAAAAAGGCTGAAAGGTTTGGAACCTTTGAAGAAGCTAAGTCTAGAATTAAAACAGGTTTGGTCATTGGTGAAATGACAAGGAAAGAAAAGAAAATGAAGAAAATTTTATCTGAGAAGTTTGGGAATGAATTTGACTCATCTAAGGAGTCACCGATTGAAACTGCAACCAAAGGTTAGTTGATGTTGGCTGACAAACCATATGGTAGTGAAGAAACTAAGTCTGAAGAAGAACAAGAACCCATACCAGTTTCTCCCACTCAAGCTCCAAAGAAGAGGTAGTTTCCAATGCAAAGAGGTGCACACACAAGGTCATCAACTATAGCTTCACCACCATAGAAGAAGGGAGCTATGAAGGTAGCAAAAAAAAAGGCTGCTACACTAACAAAGATTTATGTAAAGAAAGGACCCAAGGCTATAGCAGAGGCATCGAAGAAAAGGAGAAGATTGATAAGAAACAGAGAAGACCTTGAGGATGATGAAGATGACAACAATCAATTCAAGGTTGTCAGTAATAAGAATAGGTCAATAGATGAGGTTGTTGTAGACATAATTGAGAATAGAAATCTTGCAGATCTAGAACTTAGTAAGTTTGATAGTATGTCAACTGAAGACCAAAACAAAATTGAGGAAGTAGTCATCCAGATGATGATACGATTCAAATGAGTTCCATTAGAGTTTGAATTATCATCGCCCGAGGCATTAGAAGATAGAATTAATCAAAAGTGGTCCTATGCCTTGGACACTGAGAAGAGAATGAGGGAACAAGCCCTAGTATCAATTGCACTAGACTTATCTCTTGATGAGATTAAAGAGCTTATGGATACTTATGTGCAGAGATTCAAAGTCAAAAGCCGAGCTATGCAAATAATAGATGAGAATCTGGCAGATCTTGATGAGTGTGGTCAACTTATCTAGAGTTCACTTTTAACTATCAGAGAGCAAAATGAGAAAGTTGCATTTCAAAATTTTTCTAAGAAGAGATAGAATTCTAAAGGTAAAGGAATAATCATTGAGGAAAATGTAGCAAAGAAGCTGAAAGAGTCAACGGTATCATTTACCGAGGTAATTGATACAATAATTAGTGAAGAAATTAAGATCAGTTCACAGGATGCACCGAATCCAATAGTGATTCAAATTCAAGACACAAATGATAAGGATGTACTCATTGAGGACATCACAAATGGTGATCCTGATGACAGGGATGAAGATGAGGATGTGGATAATGCACAAGACATCACACAGGATAAAGCACAAGTTATTGAGTGTGCATTTCCATCACTACCAGGTGAGCTTCCTATCCTTGTTGAAGCCGTAAAGATTCTATCTCAGAACAACCCGATGGCTCAGACCCCGAGCAACCTAAAGACACAACAGGGGAACAAAGTACCGAGACACCTGCAGAGACAAACAAGTCTGAAGGAAAAGAGGCTAATAAAATAGAAACACAGGCACAAGAAGAGCCCAAAGCAACTGAGGCTACCCCACATGACACAACATTAAAGGCTCTATCTCAGTCAACCGACACATAGGTTACCAAGGAGAAAAAATAGGAAGATAATGTGTCAACCAGGCAGAACAGTTCGAGGGCAAAAGAAGAATCTACTGTTCTAGTTGCCAAGAGTTCACCATAGGAACTGGAGAAGAAGAAGAAGAAAAAAAATAAAGGAAAAGGGTCGGTCACTCTAGATGAAGTCATTGTGATACCTGAGTGTGACCCAAGGACCCTTAGCCCCGAAGAACTAAGCAAATATGGGGAGTTATGCAAAAGAAAAGTAGCGCAGGAGAAGTTGAAACAAGAGAGCAAAAGCAAGGAGATATTAGAAAATGTTTGGGATATCTTACAATAGGTAGTACCTGAGATAAAAATAGATGAAGATACTCTGATTATGGACCAACTTGCTACTCTTGCTAAAGGTATAAATGCCCCAGATATCGAATGCTGACAAGAGAATTGAAGAGAGGGTCGAGTCGAAGATTCAAGATAAACTTGCAAAGAGAATAAGCCAGGAAGTGGCAATTAACAAGGTTAAGCTATCAGAGGTAATAACTAAAATTTAGTGTATTACTAAGTTAATTTGTCAAATATTGTTTAAGCTATGCACTATGAAAACCTCCACTGCCGAGATCAATGAAAAGATAAAACAATTTGAAAATGAGATCATAGCCAGTGCACAAGCTGCTACAACTAAATCACAAGATATTTCAAAGCATATATTGAGAGTTCACAAAATCAGGTGGTTGATAAGATCTCAAGAAACAAGAAGAGAGAGTCAGTGATCAGGTCACTGAGTTACAAACCGAGCTCCTACCCTACCTGAAATTTTTTGAGAAACATACTGTCAAAGAAGAGAAACTTGTTGCAACACCAAAAATTTCTATGTTGGATAACATCTTTGACATGCATTCACAAGTCGGTCTTGAGAACCTTGCTCTCACCAACTTGAAAGAGGAATGAGAAAACCTCTTGGAATCATTGAAGAAATCCATCAGCACATTTTTGACAAACTGTAAGTATGCATTTTCGTATTTGGCATTAATATCAAAAAGGGGGATAATAATGTTTATGCCAAATATGTACATAGATGCTAAGTATATTACACATTACCGGGTGCATGCACCGAGGGGGAGTATTTATAAATTTTTGATATGTATATGTATTTGGCGGAGATATAAGTTTTGAGACATAAGGTCTGTATACATTAAGGTTTTGATACTAATGCCAAAGGGGGATATTTTTATTTCTATTGAGCATTAATGGTTGTCATTAGTATCAAAGGAAGCCAAAGACATTGGTCGGTTACTTATATGAACCCAGTCAGTAACTATAAGCAATACAAGTCAGTTGGTTAAGTCTTCATACCGAGCACTAGACAGTTTTACCAAGCATCAGACACTGATACCAAGAGACAATAAACACTGAGCATCAACGTAATTACCGAGTAGCATTCATAGTGTTTACTAAGGATCACAGGAAATGACATATGAATTAGAAATGGCACATCTATCTATGCAAACGGTTACAATAGAATCAAAAAATGTTTTACCAAGATCGAGGATAATTTATTGTTGAGATATTCATTGAATGCGATGAAGATCTTATGTAATTGTTTGATCTAGGTTATTTTTGTACACTGTAGATCTTAGGGTTTTTCTCTAAGTTGTTGAAATCTAATTTTGTATAAGCGGCATAAAGTAGTATGCTATATATTTGTATTTTACATCATTTTTATGTGAACTGATGAATGAGAGAAGAAGCACTTGAACCATTAGCCAACCTTCAAGATTATCAGTTGACAGAGCAAAACAATATTAAGAGGAAATCAGATTGAGCAGAATCAGAGTAGGCTAACCGAGCAGTTCAGAGCAGATATTTTCACAATATAAGGTGATATATATTCAGTACTAATTTGATATGTATCAAACAAGTTGAATTGTCATTAACAGATAGTTACCTATTGCTTTCTAATCATTGTAATAGAGTTTTGGTAAAATCTCCTAACATAGTAGACTTGACAGTCTTTTTGTAAATCTCTTAACTGAGTGCACACTCAAGTAGTGGTTCTAAAATCCTATCACTAGGTAGATCTAGCTGATCTAATATGTTACTCTTAATAGGGTAAGATCTCCAAAAGTGATCAAAACTTGTAGCCCTAATAGGCAAACCTTTTCTATCTGCAGTAGTGAAGAATTTGTGGGTGTCATCCCCATCGCAGTTTTTACCTTCTAACAAGGGTTTTTGCATTACCAAAATACTTGTGTTATGGGACTGTTATATTGTTGATTTCATGTTATTTACTTTTTCAAGTTAAATGAATGAATGATACATGCATTAGATACAAGTTTTTATACAAGATTACTACTTTTTACAGTTTTAGATTTGAAAGGTTTATTAGTGAAATTTTTTGTGGGCACTGATTCACCCCTCCCCTCTTAGTACCCTATCTCTCCTAAGCTAACACTAACAAAGTTTTTCTACTAAGGCTTGATCATTGAAGAAATGCATTGAAATGGCAATCAACATTGCTGTAATATCCAAGTTTTCCCTATACCTATCCTGATATTGGACAAACTCATCTCCTAGACTCCTCATAATCACTCTCCAAATAACTTTGTTTTTAACCTCCATAATCTTACTAATCCTATCAATTGTTATGGCCGTCTCACAGGCCATTTTCCTATTCTCTCTTTGAAGCTTAATCATGTTAGGAATAATAGTCCACAATACAACTAAGAGGGGGGTGAATCAGTTGTATGATATATTATTAAACTTTAAACTTTGAATAGCAGCAATATTAAATTCAATGAACACAATGAATGCCAACACAACAACACAATATTTTGGTCTCAGGGAAACCCTATTAAAGGTAAAAACCTCGGTGGGAATTAGCACCCACAAATGATGTACTAAAAATATAGTATCCTTGTTAGAAGATCTAGCCCTATTAGGAGCTTATTGAAACATTACAGTATACAGTCCTTGTTAGAGAACATACCCTATTAGGAGTCAAGAAAGAAGGATGGGCTCACTACCCAAAGAAGGTTAAATCCACCTTCAGAACTCATTTTTTGCAACACAAGTGTATATGAAGAAATACACAATCTTTTGAGCTGTCTGACAACAACTATCTTTGCTTGATCAGTTCCAATGAAGTTCACTGGTAATCCTCTGCTCTACATCTAGTATACACAAGCTTGTAGCTTTCACAATCTTCTTTACATCACATACATAATCACCATATCTTTTTCAAAGAAAAGATCTTACATATATACCCTATTACATTCTACATGATTAGGTTGGCTGATCAGGCTTTCCTAGTATACAAAAAATTACATAAACCCTTGCTAAGATACACACAGTATCTAAATCAAGTTTACAATGATTACATTACAACAATTAAGGACCAAAATCCTTAATTCACATTCACCAAACAAAATGCACGCTACATCTTTGAATTTGGATCCCAAATAAGTCTTCTTTAGATCACATGCCACAGATGATGTCATCCTAATTTTTGTACCTTATGATGACCAACGAACATTCTTCAGTTCCTTTTCTTTCATGTCTTAAGCTCTCATACACCTAATCCATACCTTTTGTAAGTTATAGTAGAAACACAGAGACTCACTCTATCAACTTCCACAGTCACTATCCAGTAACCAGTCTTTACCAAAACATCTGTAACTCATCCAATATGAAACATTACATGATGTAATCTTGGATATAAGATCATAACATCTTCTTGTACTCTCATCTATCTTCACACGTCCTGAAACATTCTTACAGTATCTGTACACTATAGTAATCAACCTATTCTCTTCACAGAAACATATATTGACATCAGTGACAAAACACTAATGACAACAACAACAGCTCTAGCATTACTCAATGTTGTGTTAAACATATTAAATGTATCAATCACCTCCCTAATGCATTATCAATATCCAACAATCTCCCCCTTTGGTACTGATGTTAACATATGGGAAAATCCATTATCCTAAAGTTTGATGAATCCAAAGTTTTGTAACCAAATAGTATTGTCATCGTACACCTCCATACAATCTCCCCATACAGTAGGGATTTTCTTATAGCAACACTCCCCCTTTGACAAAAATGGCAAAGGGTTCCATGAGTCAACTATTGTTCTTCACAACTTCCTTCAATGATCACGCCCCCTGAGGAGTAGATCCCCACATCAAGTCCAAAATATGATAAGGCTCTGAAAACCTCTGGACTAATGGATCCCTACATCATTTAATTCTGACTAGGAGGGGCCGAAACCCCAAGCATGCCTCTAAGATATTCAAAGGTATTCTTTTGGAAATGACTTTGTAAAGATGTTTGCAATATGTTCCTTTGTACTAATATACTTCAACTTTATTTCCTTCTCTGCCACCTTGTCTCTCAAGAAGTGATACTTGATAGAAATATGTTTAATTTTAGAGTGCATCACTGATTCTTTGACATATTCACTATATTGGTGTTATCACAGTGGATAACCAAAGGCTCATCAAAAGTTATTCCAATATCCTTCAGCATTTGTTTCATCCAAACAATTTGAGTACAATTAATAGTAGTAACAACATACTCTGATTTAGAAGTAGATTGAGCTATACAATCTTGCTTCTCACTTAGCCATGGAACCAACTTTTTCCCAAGGAAAAATGCACCACCACTAGTACTCTTCTTGTCATCAATATTGCGTACCCAATCAGCATCAGTATAAGCATGAAGTTCAAAGCTATCATTTCTATCATACCATAAGCCATAGTCTATTGTTCCTTTCAGATGTCTCAATATCCTTTTCATAGCAGCTAGATGTTTCTCTTTAGGTTCTACTTGATATCTAGCCACAATCCCAATAACATTAGCAATACTTGGTCTGGTGTGAGTTAGATATTGTAATCCTCCAACTATTGATCTATACTTGTTTTGAAAAATGCATTTTGATTCATCATCAACTGTCAGCTTATTACATGTCACCATGGGTGTACCAACTAGTTTACAATCTTCCATTCCAAAAAATTTCAACATTTCTTTAAGATATTTAGTCTGAGAAATAAAAAAGCCATTCTTACTCTGATTTATTTGTAGTCTAAGAAAGAATTTCATTTCACCTATCATGGACATCTCAAATTCATTTTCCATCTCTTTAGAAAATTTCTCACATAGATCATCATTGCCTCCAAAGATAATATCACAAACAAAGACTTCTATTATCAAAACTCCATCTTCTGTAGTTCTTAAATACAAATTCATGTTAACATTATCTTTTCTAAATCGAAGACGAAGTAAGTATTTGTCTAACCTTGCATACCAAGCCCTTGGTGCTTTCTTCAGCCCATATAGTGCCTTCTTCAACTTGTATACCATGTCTCCATCTTTGCATAGAGTAAATCCATCAGGTTGTTCTATATACACTTCTTCTTCAAGATCCCCATTCAGGAATGCAGATTTCACATCCATTTGATATACCTTGAAGTTCTTGTGTGAAGCATAAGCCAATAATAATCTCATAGCTTCTATTCTAGCAACATGAGAAAATGTTTCTTCAAAATCTATGCCTTCTTGTTGTGAATAACCTTTACATACCAATCTTTCTTTGTTTCTTACAAAAACTCCTTCTTCATTCATTTTTTTTCTGAAAACCCATTTAGTTCCTATTACATTTTTGTTCTTAGGTCTAGGAACCAATTCCCAAGTGTTATTTTTCTTTATCTGATCTAAGTCTTCCTTCATAGCATTTATCCAAGATTCATCTCTACAAGCTTCATCTGTAGTCTTTGGTTCAACTTGAGAAATCAAAAAAATTTCTTCTCTAGCCTTTGATCTAGTCATTACTCCTTGATTAGAGTTACCAATAATTTGATTTTTAGGATGATTGTTATTTACATACCTCAGAGTCTTAGGAATCTCAATAGCCTCATTTGTGTCATCATCACAAGTCTCATTTTCACATTCAGCCTCAACAATTTCTTCTTCTTTTGCAACAATAGCCTCTTTGATCTCTATAACCTGATTATAGTCATACATTCTCTCTTGTATCTGAAACATTTTATCTATCTTCACATTGTTACTTTCAATCATCTTCCTTTATCTTAGATTGAAACATTTGTAAGCCTTTCTCTTAGTAAAATAACCAAGTAAAATTCCTTCATCACTTCTAGCATCAAACTTCCCTATCTCATCATCTCTCTTGATATAGCATTTACTATCAAATATTCTGAAATATTTTATAGTAGGAGTATGATTAAACCATAATTCATAAGGAGTCTTACTTGTACCTTCTCTAATTTTAACTATGTTCAATGTGTACACCACTCTGCCAATAAGCTCTCTCCAATGCATATGAGATACATTTCCTTCAAGTAACATTGTCCTAGTAGCATCAAGTATAGTCATGTTTCTTCGCTCTGCTATCACATTCTGTTGTGGAGTCCTAGGAGAAGATATATGTCTCTGTATTCCATGCTCTTCGTAGTATGAATTGAATAAGTCTGAAGTAAACTCTCCACCTCTATCTGATCTCAAACATTTTATCTTTAAACTTGATTCATTCTCTACTTTTTTCTTGAATATCTTGAATTTATCAAATGCTTCTGATTTCTCTTTCAAGTAAGTAACCCACATCATCCTAGAAAAATCATCAATAAAAATTATGAAATACCTTTCACCATAGTATAATTTTGTCCTTGTAAGTCCACATAGGTCTATATGTATCAGATCCAAATTTCCTTTTGATGTATATGCTTTTCTTTTATAACTACTTCTAGTCTATTTTTCCATAACACATTCTCTACATACAGTGTTAGATGGTTTCAAAATCTTTAGTAGATCTCTTATTGCATTTGTCAAACTTTCCTTCACAATATTATCAAAGTTAACATGACAAGACCTTTTGTGCCATAACCAGCTTTCATCTACCTTCACAATAAAACAAGAGGCTCCAGATGTATTTAATTCAAATACAGTACCTCTAGATTTAGTACCGGTTGCAATCAACTTTCTTGCCTTCTAATAAAACATTTACTATCATTGAATTGTAACTAAAACTCTTTGTCCATCAACTATCCAACACTCAACAAGTTATGCTAAGTCCATCAACAAGTAGTACATTATCAGTATTAGTTTTTCCATCCAGAGTAATAGATCCTACTCCTATGATAGGTTTAGGAAGATTGTCTCCAAATCTCACAACACCACCATCATACTTTACTAATTTAACAAACTTGTTTTTGTCTCCAATCATATGATGTGAACAACCACTGTCTATAATCCATTCAGATTTCTTATCAACATGTAATACTAAAGCCTTTTCCTCATGTACCAGTTCATCTTTAATAGCAACAAATCCAATTTCCTCATAATCTAAATCATCATCATCAAAAATACCTTCACTAGCATAATAACATTCCTTATCCTTTGAATACTTAGAATTGAAAAACTTGGGTTTGTACTTAGGAACTCTTGTAGGACATCTAGATGCAAAATGACCTACCTTATTGCATGGAAAATATTTCAAAGGTAATTTGCCTTCAAATTTACCATTACCTCTCTTTTCTCTTCTAGAAATTAGTACAACAAGTTCATCCATCTTTCTTTCCTCTGCTTGTATCTGTTCCCATTCCTCAACATATTCACCAAGCTCTTCTTTTAGGTTCTCACTGTTGGTGCTCAAAAGTGCAGACATTATCCTCTTGTGTGCAGATGCTTTAAATGCATATTCAACTTTAGGTACAAAATTTCCCATTTTAGCAGCTTCAAAGGTAGTTAGCTTTGTAATCAACATCTCTCTACTAAATTTTAGAGTCAAAGGTATAGTCTCTTGAATAGATATAGCCTTAAAATTGTAAGCAGGTATCAATGATCTAAGGATCTTTACAATGACTTCTTCTTCATCATAAGTGCCTCCATAGTTTTTGATTCCAACCACAACTTTTGTAACCCTTTGAACATAAGCCCTAATTATTTCATCATCATTCATTTATAGCTTCTCCATCTTTGTTTTCCAGTTCTATAACTTCGCTTGCTTGGTATACTTGTCTCCTTCATATAGTGCTTCCAATCTTTTCCAAATCTGGTGTGCTGAATCCAAATCTTTAACTTCAGTAAATTATCCTTCAGAGAGTGTGCTGATTAATGCTTCCCTTGTGACCATGTTATGTGAAAATATCTTATTCTCATCATTAGTCACCGATGACAAGTCATTCTCAGTTTTCATAGTTACCTTATTCTTTGTAATCAACTAGTAGTCGATGCCCAAACATAGAAAATGATTTCGCATCTTGTTCTTCTAACTGTCAAAGTTTTTAGGATCAAATTTTGGACTATCCTTCCTATAAAACACCATCTCCAAGATCACCTCAAGCTATTAAGCTTTCTCTCTAAGGACTAGTAGCTCTGATACCAATTGTTAGGAATAACAGTCCACAATACAACTGAGAGGGGGGTGAGTTAGTTGTATGATAGATTATTAAACTTCAAAATTTGAATAGAAACAATATTAAATCCAATGAACACAATGAATGCCAACACAACAACACAATATTTTGGTCTCAGGGAAACCCTATTAAAGACCCTAGTGGGAATTAGCACCCACAAATGATTTACTGAAAGTATAGTATCCTTGTTAGAAGATCTAGCCTTGTTAGGAGCGTATTGAAACATTACAGTATACAATCCTTGTTAGAGGACAAACCCTATTAGGATTCAAGAAATAAGGATGGGCTCACTACCCAGGTTCACTGCCCAAAGAAGGTTAAATCCACCTTCAAAACTCATTGTTCACAACACAAGTGTATATGAAGAAATACACAATATTTTGAACTGTCCAAAAGAAAATATCTTTTCTTGATTAGTTCCAATGAAGTTCACCAGTAATCCTCTACTCTACATCCAACAGACACAAGCTCGCAACTTTCATAATTAATGCAGGGGCATTCTTTGTCCTCGATTGCAGCCTTGACCAATGGCCTAGGTCATTGAAGGAAGCTCGGTCACTGAAGGAACTCGGTAGTCTCTAGCGCTTGGTGAAGTGTTACTCAGTCATGCTTGCGATGCTCAATTGACATTGGTGTTTGGAAATGCTTGGCGTGCTTAGTTAATTCACTTTCACTCGGTAGTTCTAGCTTACCGACTGGAGTTCTATGTGATTTGTTGAGCCGACTTGGTGCATTTATTGTTGGTAGCCATTTTTATGGGCTGACGTGCTGAATTAAATGTTTGTATACATTTGTAAGCCAACTTGTATGGCATTTAATATTTGTTAGGAAGAGTTAAGGGTTTCATACAGCCGACTTGTGGTTGATGATTAGTATTTATAGCATGTTTGGGTAGGTGTTTAAGAGAACATTGGGAGATCAGAGAAGTTCATGACTTGAAGACTTAGTGAGTCAGATCTGAGGTTCTGAAGCTGAAGTTGATGAAGTTGTGGAAAATTTCTTGATGATCTTGCAGATCAGATTGATATCTGATAGTTTTTTGTAGCAGAGATAGGGGTTTGCATACTTGGAACAAGGAGATTGCTTGGAGGCTTGCGAGCTCAAGTTTAGATCTGCCTTAGGGTTTCCATTAGCTTCTGATTGTCTTCAGAGCTGAACTAGCTGAGATTGTATTAGATCTTGTTGGATCTTGCAAAAAAAAATTCTGATTGTAATTGGCCCTAACTTGAAAAGCCTTACAGCCAGGCATGTTAATGAAAATTAGTGTTAAACAATTACTTTGTGTTGCATTTTTGAGTATTTTGCTGTGTAATTTTGATGGTTGCAAGGTTTGGATTGTCCTTAATTGGATCCACCATCCTTGACTACATTAGGTGGTATCAGAGTGAAGGTTTGTTCCTATTGGAGATGATAGTTGATCTTGAAGGTTAACCTAGCATGGTCAATCTTGCGAAGTTGATCCTATTGGAGAATAGATTGTGTGCAATCTAGATTGTAGATCCGAAGCACTGAACTTGTGCCCTAGTTGTTTGCAAGATTGTAGGTTGTGATCTGACTTGTTTACAACTTGGAAATTGTCACAAGGTGGTCGGTGAGGGTTTGTTGCAGAGGGTTTTTCTTATCTTTAGGGATGACTCCGAGAAGATTGGACCCTAGAGCTATTGTAGATCTTTGTGATGCTATGGAATCAAAGATTTTTTATAAAGTTAGATTGGATGTTAGATATAAGATAGAATTGATGAAGAATGACATGGTCACCGAGATCATGAGAGTTGTTGCTAGTGTACCTTAGAATGTTGGTACTCAAGATGGCTATGAAGAATCTGGTGAAGAATTTGAAACTACTAGATCTAGTGGTGATGACCAGAGGAACAGATCTGGTGAAGATAGAACTACTTGGTTGCATAGATCTGGAGCTTGGTTTAGTAGTAGTTACCGAATGGAAGTTTCTACTTTCTCTGGTACTTTGAAGCCCAATAACCTGATTGATTGGATTGGTGAACTTGAAGATTTCTTTGAGCTGGAAGAAATTGAAGATCCTCTTCAGGTGAGATTAGCATAGACAAATTTGAAAGGACATGCTGCTCTTTGGTGGAAAGAACTATAGAGAGACTGAGAAGATGAAGGTGAAACAAAGATCAATCAGTGGAGGTTGATGGTGACTAAGTTGAAAGCTAAGTTCATACCTTATGACTATGAGCTTGACTTGTTTAAGAAGTTATAGAATCTAAAATAGAAGGATCTATCTATTGAAGATTATACCGAGGAGTTCTACAAAATTACTATTCAGTCTGGACACTGAGAGCTTGGTAAGGAAAAGGTAGCTTGATATGTGAATGGTCTGAGATTCAATATTCAAGATGAGCTCGGTATGTTGAAGATTGATTTTGTTGAAGATGCTTATCAGTATGCTCTAAAGGTAGAAGATAAGTTGAAGAGGAAACAACCTAGTAAATCCTAAGGGATGGAAAAGATTGATCACTCGATGAGGGATAAATCGACTAATGCAAAAGATGAATAGAAACCTGTGGAACCAAAGAAGAAGATAGGTAGAGTTATCTTTACAGGTACTTGCTATAACTATGGGGAGGTAGGACACCATTATTTTGAGTGTACATAGAAGAAGGTTGACCGACGAACTACTGTGATGAATGAGAACATTCAGAATGAGCCTGAATCAGAGAACTTGTTGCTTCGGAGAACATTGCTCGGTACAAAGGAGGAACCTTATCAGAGGAGTAACTTGTTTAGAACTCGATGCAAATCTGAAGGTAAACTCTATGATGTTATTGTTGATGGTGGTAGTACTGATAACCTTGTTGTTGAGGACCTAGTTCAGAAACTTGGTTTGAATAAAATGAAGCATCCTTGTCCTTATAGGCTTGGCTAGTTATAAGATGTTCATGCTTTGGAAGTTAGAGAACAATGCTTCATTGATGTTCAGATTGGCCAGTACAAGGATCTTGTGTTATGTGACATTGTGAAGATGAATAGTTGTGATATATTGCTTGGTAGACCTTGGCAATATGATTTCAGAGCTATTTATGACTGTGTCCGGAATGTGTTTACTGTTGAGAAGGATTACAGGAAGTTTTCATTGATGCCCTTGATGGATACAATGCTCGGTAGGAGAATCCTGAGTATTGGTAGCTGAGTTGAGATCATGGATCTAGAGAAAATGAATGATCAGTATGGAGAATCGACCTATATGTTGACAAGAAAAGACTTGAAGAGACAGAGGAAACTAAAGTGGAAGAGTTTGCAAGAAGAAAAGGTGGAGGATTTATATGTGAAGAACCAGTTCAGGATTTATGTGCTGAATCCTGAAAGATGTTCTTCTCACATATGAACATCTTGTGGAACCTAGGGTGTCTGATGTAGGGGCATCCAAGGTTAAGGTAGGGGCATTCTTTGTCCTTGGTGAAATTGCATGGGGTGTTAGTATTTTGGTCAGTGTGACTTGGTTGCAGCCTTGACCGATGACCTCAGTCATTGAAGGAAGCTCGATCACTGAAGGAACTCAGTAGTCTCTGGCACTCGGTGAAGTGTTACTTGGTCATGTCTGTAAGGAAACTCAAGTGCGAAAACAGCTTCCTATGCTAATCTCTATAGGAGAGTATTGTGGAAATTCTTATAAATCCTTACAATTTCAGATTCGTTAACTACTTTAACAAAGATATTGCAACCACATACAATGCATACAGAAAAATAGAGAATGACACAATGATATACCCTGGGGAAAACCTTTCGGTAAAAAACCCCAGCACTCCAAAACCTACACAATGTATTATCTTCAACACAAAGATTACAATACACTTGCAATGCAAGTTCTTTCAGGAAATGAGAGACAAAGCCAACAAGACTTAAACTTTGTTATCTCTCCCATAGGAGCAACATCATATATATAGACTCCTCTGGACCCAAAACTAGGCACAACCACCAAGACCCATGCACAAAGCCACATGTAAATAGTTGTTACATGCAATCCCAAGAATAGGCATCCATCCCTAGAATAGACTATGACAACTTGTCATAGAATTCACCAAAAATAATGGTCACAAGAGAAGTGTAAGAGAATCTGTCATACCAACCTATTTTTGGCATATTCTCTTACACACACCAACCACTTTTTCTTGGGTGCCCAAATAGGCCCAAGTCATAAGATGCTCTTACACCTGTCATAGAACATTCCTTAAATAGTTCTTACGCGTCATAGGAATCCGTCATGACCATTTCAGTCATGATCTCCTTACGCACAAGATGCTGACACATCAAGTGGAGTGACACATCAACATGCCAACTAGACATGTACACTCACACTTAATTACATTATTTGCAAAAAAAATACATTTACAAAACAAATAATAAGAATAGGAATTATCCAAGGTTGAGACACCTTATTCCTAACATTCTCCCACTTGTCGAACACCTTGTAAGAGAAAAAGGAACATAACAGGAACTTTACCTGCTATAGGCCAAAAGGCCCATAGACTCCGAACACCATCTAAACTTCTTAGTGCCCACTAGTTTTGTTAATGCATCTGCAACATTCTTCACAGTATCTACCTTCTCCAAATTTACCTTTCCATCTTCCACCATATCTCTCACAAAGTGAAACTGCACATCAATGTGCTTCGTTCTGGCATGGAAAGTTGGATTCTTTGCAAGGCAAATAGCGCTCTGACTGTCACACCAAATAGTAATTTGTTCTGCATCAACACCAACATCAGAACAAAATCTTCTAAGCCAAATGGCTTCTTTACAAGCGTGAGTAGCAGCCATGTACTCAGCTTCTGTAGTGGACAAAGCAACCATAGGTTGTCGCTTACTCATCCAACTGATGGCACCACCAAACATAGTGAACACATAAGCACTAGTGGATCTCCTGCTATCAATATCACCTGCCCAATCTGAATCCACAAACCCATGAATACAAACTGAATGCGGAGATCCAGAAGAGTTACCATGATAACATATGGAGTAATTTGATGTACCCCTCAAATATCTGAATACTCACTTAACTGCATCTCAATGTACCTGTCCAGGATTAGCCATAAACTAAATCAGGACTCCCACTGCTTGGGCAATGTCTGGTCTAGTACAGACCATAGCATACATAAGACTGCCAACTGCACTAGCATAAGGTACTCTACTCATGTCCTCCACCTCACTAGGAGATTTTGGACAATCATCTACAGATAACTTTGTTCCCATGGAAATAGGAACACATAGTGGTCTACAATCTGCCATGCTGAACCTGTCCAATAAAGACTTCACATACTTACTCTGACTCAACCAAAGTTTTCTGTTAGACCTGTCTCTATTGATTTCCATACCCAAGATGTACCTAGCTGCCCCAAGATCTTTCATCTCAAACTGTGCTGACAACTGAGATTTAAAATCAGAAATCATACCCTTACCCTTCCCAAACAGCAACATATCATCAACATATAATGCAACAATAAGAAGGTGATCATTTTCAACTTTGAAATAAACACAATGATCTGATTTTGATCTTACAAATCCAATTGACAACACAAAGGCATCAAACTTAAGGTACCACATCCTAGGAGATTGCTTCAAACCATATAGAGATTTCTTTATTCTGCAAACTAAGGATTCTTTACCTTTAACAATGTAGTGCTCAGGTTGTGACATATAAATCTCTTCCTCCAAATCACCATGAAGGAAAGTTGTCTTCACATCCATCTATTCTATCTCTAAATCATATGATGCAGCAAGAGATAATAGAAATCTAATGGATGTCAACTTTGCAACAGGAGAGAATATTTCACCATAATCTATTCCCTCTACCTGTGAATACCCCTTTGCAACCAATCTAGCTTTATACCTTTCAACACTGCCATCTGCACAGAATTTCTTCTTGAACACCCATTTATAGCCAATAGATTTTCTCCCTTTAGGCAAAGGTACAAGGTCCCAAGTTTTGTTTTTCTCCAATGAAGCCATCTCATCATCCATAGCCTCAATCCAGGAACCTGCATCTTCCATGCCCAAAGCCTCTTTCATAGATCTAGGCTCATCAGTGTTAGTAATCAAAGAAAAGGCACAACTGAAATCTAACATAGAATAACCAAACCTTTCTGGTTGCTTTCTTTCTCTCGTGGATCTCCTCAAGGGCTATGGTTGAGGTTGTTCTTCCTCTTCTTCCAAACTATCAGAGCTTCTAGAGCTCTCCTCATCATTAGACCCAACATGGTCTCTCTGTTCAGTCTTCTCAGGGGTAGGAGGCAACTGAACAACATCTTTTTCCTTTTCTTTTTCATCTGGTTGTAGCACAATAGGAGAAGATGTTAGCTCTCTGAAAATAACATTTCTACTATACAACACCTTACTAGTCACGGGATCCCAAAGCTTGTATCCTTTCACACCAGCACTATATTCGATGAAAATACATTTAACAGCTTTGTTTTCCAACTTAGATCTTTTCTCCTTTGGAACATGTGCATAAGCTTCACAACCAAAAACATGAAGATGTCTAATTGAAGGCTTCTTACCAGACCACACCTCCATGGGTGTCTTACCAACAAGGGTTGATGTAGGAGATCTATTAACCAGATAGCAAGCAGTGGCCACAGCTTCAGCCCAAAACCTTTGTTCTAAACCAGCTCCACTAAGCATACTCCTCGCTTTCTCCATTAGTGTCCTATTCATTCTCTCTGCAACTCCATTTTGCTATGGGGTATAAGGAGTTGTCTTATGCCTCTCGATACCTTGTTCTTTACAGAACTATTCAAACTCTACTGAGCAAAACTCACCACCATTGTCAGTTCTCACACAGTTAATCTTCTTAGTAGTCTGATTCTCTACAAGCGCTTTAAATTCCTTGAACCGACTAAAGACTTGTGTCTTACTTTTAAGGAAATAAATCCACATCCTTCTACTATAATCATCTATGAAAGATACAAAAAATACAGACTTGGAGATTGAAGGAACTTTTACAGGACCAAATACATCAGAATGAATAAGATCCAAAACATCAGAAGATTTGTGAGAACTAGAGTAAAATTGAAGACGATTTTGTTTACCATAGACATAGTGTTCAAAGAAGTTGAACTCGAGATTGCAATCATTTAACCCCTCAATGAGATTTTTATTATTCAGAGTTCTGAGACCCTTTTCACCAATGTGGCCAAATCTCATATGCCACAACATTGTCTTTTCTACAGGAAGCTTAGCTTCCAAAGTATTTGCACTACCATCAGAACCAATAGCCACAAAATTCTTCACTGCTTGTTCAGATGGTGAGGATGAAGAACTATTACATAGAGGAATACATGCATCTAGCTAAAATAAGGTACCTCTCCTAGTACCCCTTGCAAGCACTATCGATCCTCTCATCATCTTGCATCCTTCTTTCAAAAAAACAACTTGCACACCTACATCATTCAGCATACTTACAGATAATAGGTTTCATGCCAAACTCAGAATGTGCATAACTCCATTGATTCCCTTTACTCATCCATCAGGAAATTTGATAGTGACCCTTCCGCATCCAACTATCTTTAGGTGAGAATCATCACCCAAGTACACCTTTCCACCATTGAACTTTTCATATTTTGAGAACCAGTTTCAATGAGAGGTAATGTGAGAAGATGCACTCGAGTCAACCAACCACACATCATCAAATGCATGGGCTACAAAAGCTGTGATGAATGCATCGCCATCTTCTTGAGATCTTTCTGAAGCTGAATCTGAACCTTTCTTCTTCTTCTTCGGCTCTTTGCAGTCTTTACGGAAGTGCCCAGATTTATCATGGTTCCAACATTTTGCCTTGGACTTATTGGAAGTCTTTGATTTCCCATGAGATTTGGATCTTCCCTTATTGTCAGACTTATTATCATTTTTCTTCCCTCTTTCAATGGATCTCCCACAAATAGCAAGGGCTTCTTTTTCTGAAACGGAAGCCTTTCTCCGCATCTCCTTTGATAGCAGTGAAGACACCACATCATCCATTTTGAAGGTGACTAAAGTGCTTCCAAGAGCCATCACAAGATGGTCCCATGAATCCGGTAAAGAACACAAAAGTGTGTAGCAACGATCCTCCTCCTCTAACTTGACACCAGCTAATGTCAATTATGCAGCCAATAGATTAAATGCATTTAAATGATCAGTTAAGGATCCACCTTCCTCCATTCATAGAGAGTACAACTTCTTCCTCAAGAAAAACTTGTTCACCAGAGATTTGGCCTGATACATGGCCGCAAGTCTTTCCCACAAACTATTTGCAGTTTTCTCATCTAGAACATTCAGAAGGACTGCATTGGTTAAACAAAGTCTTATGAGACCCTTAGCTTTATAGTCTTTGATATCCGCTTGAGCTATAGTTTCTGGTCTTGTAGCACTTGAAGTCGCTTCCCATAGGTCACGATCTTCCAACATGTCTTCCATCTTGAGTTTTCACAACTCAAAATTAGTGCCATTAAATTTCTCCACCTCCATTCTTCCATATGATGAACTTGCCATCTCAATCTGCAAATAAGATTCAGAATGCTCTGCACAAAACTCCCACTCAAACTTGAGATTAGCTCAAAAAACCCTACCCAACAACTAGGATCAAAAGTTGATCAAGCTCTGATACCACTTGTAAGGAAACTCAGGTGTGGAAATAGCTTCCTACACTAATCTCTATAGGAGAGTATTGTGCAAATTCTTATAAATCCTTACAATTTCAGATTCGTTAACTACTTTAACAAAGATATTGCAACCACATACAATGCATACAGAAAAATAGAGAATGACATAATGATATACCCTGGGGAAAACCTTTCGGTAAAAAACCCTAGCACTCCAAAACCTGCACAATGTATTATCTTCAACACAAAGATTACAATACACTTGCAATGCAAGTTCTTTCAAGAAATGAGAGACAAAGCCAACAAGTGTTAAACTTTGTTATATCTCTCCCATAGGAGAAACATCATATATATAGACTCCTCTGGACCCAAAAATAGGCACAACCACCAAGACCCATGCACAAAGCCACATGTACACAGTTGTTACATGCAATCCCAAGAATAGGCGTCCATCCCTAGAATAGACTATGATAGCTTGTCATAGAATCTGCCAAAAATAATGGTCACAAGAGAAGTGTAAGAGAATCTGTCATACCAACCTATTTTTGGCATATTCTCTTACACACACCAACCACTTTTTCTTGGGTGCCCAAATAGGCCCAAGTCATAAGATGCTCTTACACCTATCATAGCACATTCCTTAAATAGTTCTTACGCATCATAGGAATCCGTCATGACCATTTCTGTCATGATCTCCTTACACACAAGATGCTGACACATCAAGTGGAGTGACACATCAACATGCCAACTAGACATGTACACTCACACTTAATTACATTATTTGCAAAAAAAATACATTTACAAAACAAATAATAAGAATAGGAATTATCCAAGGTTGAGACACCTTATTCCTAACAATGTCTGTGGTGCTTAGTCGACACTGGTGCTCAGTGATGCCTAGCATGCTCGGTTAATTCACTGTCGCTCGGTAGTTCTAGCTTATCGACTGGAGTTTTGTGTGATTTGTTGAGCTGACTTGGTGCATTTATTGTTGGTAGCCATTGTTATGGGCCGACATGATGAATTAAATTTTTGTATACATTTGTAAGCTGACTTGTATGGCATTTAATATTTTTGAGGAAGAGTTAAGGGTTTCATATAGCCGATTTGTGGCTGATGATTAGTATTTATAGGATGTTTGGGTAGATGTTTAAGAGAACATTGGGAGATCAGAGAAGTTCATGACTTGAAGACTTAGTGAGTCAGATCTGAGGTTTTGAAGCTAAAGTTGGTGAAGTTGTGGAAAATTTCTTGATGATCTTACAGATCAGATTGATATCTGATAGTTGTTTGTATCAAAGCTAAGGGTTTGCATACTTGGAACAAGGAGATTGCGAGCCCAAGTTTAGATCTACCTTAGGGTTTCCATTAGCTTTTGATTGTCTTCAGAGATGAACTAGCTAAGATTGTATTGGATCTTGTCGAATCTTGTAGAATTGTTTTCTGATTGTAATTGGCCCTAACCTGGAAGGCCTTACAACCATGCTTGTTAATGAAAATCAGTGTTAAACAATTACTTTGTGTTGCATTCTTGAGTATTCCGTTGTGTAATTCTATTGGCTACAAGGTTTGGACTATCTTTAATTGGATCCGCCATCCTTGACTACATCAAAAATCTTCTTTACATCACATACATTCTCACCATATCTTTTCCAAAGAAAAGATCTTACATATATACCCTATTACATTCTACATGATTAGGTTAGTTGATTAGGCTTTCCTAGTATACAAACAATTACATAAACCCTTTCTAAGATACACATGGTATCTAAAACAAGTTTACAATTATTACATTACAACAATTAAGGACCGACATCCTTTATTCACATTCACCAAACAGAATGCATGCTACATCTCTGAAGTCAGATCCCAAATAAGTCTTCTTTAGATCACATGCCATAGATGACATCATCCTAATTTCCATACCTTACACTAACCAAAAAACATTCTTTAGTACCTTGTCTTTCATCTCTTAAGCTCACATACACTGAATCCATACCTTTTGTAAGATATACTAGAAACACAAAGACTCACTCTGTCAACTTCCACTGTCACTGTCCAATAACCAGTCTTCACCAAAACATTTGTAACTCATCCAATATGAAACATTACATGATACGATATTGGATATAAGATCACAACATCTTCCTGTACTCTCATTTGTCTTTGCACATCTTGAAACATTCGTATAGTGTCCGTACACTATAGTAATCAGCCTGTTCTCTTCACATAAACATATGTTGACATCAATGACAACACTAATGACAACAATAGCAGCTCCAACATTACTCAATGTAGTGATTAAACATATTAAATGTATCAATCATCTCTCCAATGCATTAACAATATCCAACAAATTAGAGTCTCCATCCCAAAAGCTTCCCACAACTCCCTACAAATCGCTATTCAATCATTCTTGAGAAGTAATCGATAAGTTTTCTTTGATATATAAGAAACAACTCATACTCTGGTTTATGAGCCTTCATAATTAGCAATTAATGAAGTTACTTGCCAGTTGTTTAAAATTCCTAATTGAGAAGAGGCTTCCAGCTTTTCAATCATAAATTGGTGTGAGTCTCTGTAGAGGATGATTGCTTAAAATTAAAGTGGACGTCGTGTTTCTGACATTCACCTCACCTCTATGTTTAAGCTGGATACACAAATCATTTAGGCCATAAAACCCACCTTTAATATTTATTGATCTAAACCAGAACTAACCCTATGTCTAATTTTAATATTTACATGAAGTATCTTAATTATTCATACTTTACACCTAACCACCTGAATGTAGAGCGTATCCCATACATCATACTCTAACTAGCATTACATGATTATATTTATAACTAGATCTCTCCTATCGAGAAATAATTATATGGATTTTGAGCTTGACAAGGTAGCTGACCTGGCAATGAATAAGGGGTCCTTAATTGAATATTTGAATTATATATTGCATATAAGTATACCTTAAGAAGATTTTAATCATTCTGCCAAGGGATACACTATAAACCTTAGGATTAATAGCAAGGAAGGGAAACATAATCAAAAAGTAAAATTTGACAAGTTGACTACAAGAAATCAGCTGCCAAGGGACAACTTCTAAGGATTAATGGGGCCATAATAGATCAAACTTGGGGCATTACCATTATACCAGGAAGAGTTATGTATGTCTAAAGATTTCCTAAGACTAAGAACCTTGGAGAAGATCAGGCACAACTCTTCAAGCATCTTTAAAGGCCTAAGAGAGGATAAAGAGTTGAAGGATACACAGTCCTAGGTGATGAACACAACTAGGCTCATAGCAAGGCACTACCTAGAGGGAGCTTAATTCTCCAAGGGGGCATAATATAAGTTGATATATCATGTCGATCTTCCATTAAATATGTAATTAGCATCTCTATCTCATACGATATATAAATCAACTAGGATCACTGAGCCAAATTGACCAAGAAACCTAACAATATTGAATCCTGCCAATAATAAAGAGCTATCTCCTAATCCATACTAGAAGTAAGGTAGATATCCATACACTGATCAAGTCCAAAAGATGTCTACAAAAGGTCAGAATGATGCTTACAAGAAGGAGGATCCTTGGACCACTAAGAGAAACCTAAAAGGATACAAAACAATAACTAACCTAAAGGATGTCCAAAACTAAGCAGGAAAAAATAAAAACAGGGAGCTCTAACCTAGAATTACTCAAACCAAATCCTCAAATCAAACTAAGGCTAAGAGACATAGGTTGCAGTAGCTATCCATTTTCAACCTTTATCAATTTTGGATCCATCTGCCCCCAAATTAGCCAAGTTATCGGCTATGACATTCCCTTCTCAGAATATATGATTAATAGTGAAATGTTTAAAGGAGGAGAGAGTGTCCATAATTTGGTTTTCCATACTATCAAGGTGCCAATTTAATGTTTTCCCCTTCCTAATTGCATTAAATACTAGTAATGAATTTCCTTCTATCTCTATCTTCTCTAACCCCAACTTTTGACAAACTTTGAGGCCTTCCAATAATGTCATGAATTATGCTATGTTATTACTACAATTACCTAAAGGACTAGCTAATTGGTATACAAGTTTCTTATCCCAATTATGAATGCATCACCCTATACCTACAACTCCAAGATTTCCTCTTGAGGCCCCATCAAAGTTTAGCTTATGCCAATCGATCGCTAGGGGTCTCCAAACACATTCCTTTCTCAGAGGGATAGATTCCTCTTTCCTAAAGTCCTACACTAGAGGAATTTTAAGTCCTTCCCATCTGTTTTTGATCTTATCATCCCAAGGTGTGAAACTTGCTTCCTTTAATTGAAGGTTACTATTATTTACACTTTCTATAATATAAGCCTCTAATTTATTTGAGAATTGGTCAAAACTCATTCCTATTTCTTTGAAGATTCTTCTATTGCATTCCTTCCAAATTTACCAAATAATAAGGGAAGGGGACACCGTCCATAAATTCCCATAAGTATTTTCTCCTTTATTCCTCAACCAAGAATCAAATAGCTCCCTAATAGTATTAGGGAGTGTTGATTTCTAGTTAAGTTTCATCATTAGCCAGACCCAACATTTATTAGAAAATTCACAGTTTAGGAAGATATGATCTATAGTTTCTTCCATTTTCTTACATAAGACACATCTAGATGGACTGTGAAACCCCATTTTCATAAATATTTCCTCTGTGAGGATATTATGCTGCAGAGCCACCCAAGCAAACAAACCTACCTTAGGAAAGTACTCCTTGTTCCAACATAAGTCTAAAGAGAGCTCCACTCTGGGAAAATTGTGGGAATTATAGACTATTTCATACCCTTCTTTTGTATTGTACTCCCCTGATTTTGAGCCTATCAAAACTATCCTATCCTCCTTCATATTTGGGGAGATTATTCTCTCTGCTAGGATTTCCATTAGCTAAGATTTAAGGAGAGGCAGGATCTCTAGGTCATCTTCTATTTTCCAATCCCATCCAACAAATGGATTGCCATCATGAATGTTCATATAATCCCCAACATAGATCCCCATTCTATTTTTTATAAGGTCAATGGCATTTTGGTCCCCTATCAAGTTTTGAAGGGAACGATATCCTCCCCATGAGTCTTCCCAAAAAAGCACCTTCCTCCCATCACGTACATTCCAGGAGACCAGATTACTAATTAGAGGCCTACATTCCAAGATAAAATTCTAGAATTTGGAACCTTTTAGAGGGTCCTTGATACAGAGAATGCTCAGCAGATCATTTCCATTCAAATATTTATTTCTAACCATTACCACCCATCTTGTATTAGGTTCTTTAATCATCTTCCATATCATTTTTTCCCCTAACACAATATTTTGATCTCTAAGGATCTTGAGATTAATCCCTCCGTCTAGTTTAGCCCTACAAATCTTGTTCTAGGTAGTTAATGCTAGCTTATTCTTATCAGAGGCTCCTATCCAAAAGAAACTTCTCAGCAGCTGAGTCAATCTCTTATCAGTCTCAGATGGTAATTTACTACAAGACATCTAAAAAATGGGAATTGAGGACAAAACCGACCTCAACATTGTTGCCCTACCTATCGAGGAAAGCCACTTCCCTTTCCAGGAGAGAACTTTATTTTCCACTTTAGAGATTACTTCTTTCCATAGCATAGGTTTCTTACTACCTTTATCCAAGGGTTGACCTAGGTATTTACTAGGGAAGGAGCCTTCCTGAAACTCTAGAACATTCAAAATCTCTTCTTTTAGAGCCTCTAGCGTATTAAGGAAATAGACCTCTGATTTCTCACTACTAATTTGTTGCCCAGAGGCATCAGAGTAATCCTTAAGGATTCTCTTAATGGATCTGGCTTCTAGTAGGCCAGCTTTACCATAGAGCATAGTATCATCTACAAATTGCTAATGAGTGGTAGAATCTATATTGCTAGAGACTCTTCAACCCATAATTTTATTTTCTGCCCTTGCCTTGCGCAATGATCTACCTAATTCTTTTGCCATTATAATGAACAAAAAGGGAGAGAGGGGATCTCCTTACCTAAGCTCACAAGATATATCAAAGAAACCTTCTGGATAGCCATTAATTAATACCAAAACTTTTGGGGTCAATATACATTCAAATATAAGATTAACCCACTTCTTGGAGAAGCCAAAAGCCTCCAGACACTTACATAGAAATCTCCAATCTATTCTGTCATAAGCCCTTTTAATATCTAACTTGATTAGCATACTCAGAGTTTTTTTGAATTGTGTCGAATGGATTTCCTCATGGGCTATTATGATACCATCCATTATCGATCTACTTGGCATAAAACTAGTTTGTTCCTCAGAGATAATATCAAGGAGTGTCATTTTTAATCTATTTGTTAAGGTTTTTGTGAACAATTTATAAATAGTGTTGCATAAAGAGATTGGTCTAAATTTGTCCAGGCTTTTTGAATTCTCTATTTTTAGAATTAAAGATAAAAAGGTATTATTTAATTTCCTTTAATAATCAACCTGAGTTCCTCATACTTTCTAAAACTTCCACCACTTCCCCCCTAAAAAGGACCAACAATTTTGATTAAAAAACATAGGGAAACCATCTGGTCTCGGTGACTTATCTACATGAAATTGATTTAGCACCTGCTCTACCTCTTCCTTTGTAATTTTTGCATTTAGAGCTTTATTATGCTCCTTACTAATAATTTTTGGGATGTTTCTTAAAAATCCTTCTGTAGAGTGAGCTCTGAGGACTTTCCACTCAATAAATTTTGGAAGTATGACACAACTTCTATTGCTATATCTTCTGGCTTGTCAACCACCACTCCATTTGCCTTCTTAAGAGCATTAATTCTATTAAATTTCCTTCTTATCTTTGTGCTATTATGAAATAATTTGGTATTTCTAACACCTTCGTGAAGCCAAGTCTCTCTATATTTCTGTCTCCAAAAGATCTCCTCTTTTGCTAAGATATCTACATATTTGTTTAATAAAGACTTTTCTTTTAAAAAACTATCCTGATTCATACCTTCCTTAAACACAAACTCATTGAGATTATGAATTTATTCCTCAATATCTACCTTTTGTTTAAAGATATTTCTGAAACAACCCTTATTCCATTACTTAATTCAATTTTTAATTGCCTTTAATTTAGACATAAAGACAAAGCCTTTGGAACCCTAAAAGGATTCCAATTTCCACCATTGCTCAATTACGGCCTTCAAACCATCATATCTATACCACATTTTTTCAAATTTAAATGGACATCTGAGTGGCTTTTCTCTTTCTTTCAACCAAAGGGAAACTGGATAGTGATCAGATTCAGAGTCTGGAAGGATTGATGATTCTAATTCAAAATTAAAATCCAGGAGATTGTCTTTAAAAAGGAATCTATCCAATTTATTTGCGATGAAACTAAAGCCCAATCTCCTATTAGTCTAGGTAAATGGACCATTACTAGACTTAACATCAATTAATTCATTACTATTGATCCAATTCTGAAAGGCCGTCATGGTATCTGAGGATCTCCCCAAACCTACGAACTTATCTTCCTCTTCGAGAATAGCATTAAAATCCCCCCCTACAATAATCATCTGACTAGGAAAAGATTGAAAAAAGTTAGAGATTTCTCCCCACACACCAATCTTATCATTGAGAGCCACTAGACCATATATATTAATCAATATTACTTCAAAGGCCCCATCAAAGCTTTTGGCTCTACCTCCGATCCAAAACCTACCACCCCCCAACCTAGCAAAACTAACTCTCCTTGGGTTCCAAATAATACTAAGACCAACTGATGCTCCTATCGAGGGTTTAGAAATTACCTCCCAACTCCCTATTTTCTTGTAGAATTTATGTGACTCTTCCCTTCCTAGCTTAGTTTCCTGAAGTAATAGAAAATCTACCTCCATTCTTTTTAAGAAGCACACCAGAATGCATTACTTGTTAGGGGCATTTAAACCCCTAATATTCCATGTAATCACTCTCATTACTCCTTGGGAAGGATCTTCCCCCTCCCAGCATATAAGTTAAAAATATTTGCATTCCCAACAGCTAAAGCATCTCTTAGTCTAAGTTCATTCAAAGACTTCCTTCCTCTCTTTTTACAATATTTGGCATAGTCTGCCTTCTCCTTCCCCTTCTCTGTGAAAGAAATGCCTAATCTTGGATCACTATTTTCCTTTTCTATTGAAACCATGTTCATTTGCCTATTTTCCTTAGCCTCCATAGCTTTTAACTTACTCTCTTTCACACAACCAGGGGAATGGGGAGAGACCTCTTCCTCATTTTATTCTAAATCACAAAGAAACCTACTAACTAAAACTTGATTGGTGTTAGAGAAAATAGTATCTTCCTCAATAAGATCCAATCCTAGAAACTTTGATAATTCCTCTAGATCTCCTCTATCTAAAGGATGAGATTCCACTACATCCTCAGAGCCTAAAACCTCCTCCACTGCGATATTAATATCCTTGGTTGCATTTTATTCCACCATAGTGTCCTCTAACCTAGATACCTTGAAACACTTATCCATCTTTTCAACATTCTTTTCAAAGTTTTCAATATCCAATGATCCTTCTACTAAATTGATGAGTTCCTGTTCTACAAATTCCTTCATGGCTTCGGCTTGATCCTTCACTTGTTCCAAAGAATATTTGTATTTCTCTATGCTAATATCATCTACAGGTACCATTTTTTGGAGGTGGGGAGGAGATTCCAAGGTTGCTAATTATTTCGCCTTGCTAGCATCTATTAAATCAATTTTTTTAACTCCCTCTTTGGATTCAGATATGAGGGATTCATGGGCATTAACAGTGAAACCCCCTTCTTCCTTGAGATGGATGGAGATTTCATTTTTGGCTAGATTCTTAGGGAAAACAGGATAACTTGTTTCCAAAGAGTGTTTTAGTTCTCTAACTAGTCTTGTCATATTGATTGGGGTAATAATGAATTTAGAGGAGCCACTTTTAATAGTTATAGGGTTTACTAATTTAGTCGAGATATCCATATTCACAATAATAATTGATTCTACCATGGGGAACTCTGTATTGGCTAGTCTAACATAGTTTCCTAGCTTATTACCAATTTTTTTAAGGATGATTTTATTTATACATTCTAAGGGCATATTACATAAATTTACAGCCCCAGCTACTAAGAAACCATCCAAATAATATGGATTGAAAGATGGAACCTAATCCAGAATCATGAAATCTATATCTAACAATCTAGGGCTTTCCTCCTTAAGAAATTTCTTTTTAAGCTCTACATTGAAGCAGTAAACAAAGAGGAAATCTTCCAGGAGTAGAGAAATACTTACCTGTTTGGGGAAGCATCTTTGAAACCACTCCGCTATTTAATTTTGAGAAAGACCATACCCATTCTAGCTCATTATAATGCCTTTTAGTTTCATCATATCTTGGGTATGTTCAACAACTCCATCATTAAAGTTTAACATCTCTTCCTGAATTTTTCCAAGGGAAGTCGATTTAGGCAATGATGAGATTGGGGGTTTTAATCTTCGATGGGGAGGTGAATACGGAGCATAATTTGGGTGGGGTTTATTGGTTCTAGGGTTTTCAATCAGCTCCTTGTTCTTTGGAGAAAGATTCAGAGGCTTAACTCTACGGTGGGGAAGGGAGTATAAATTGACCACATTACGACTGCTATAAGGATTAGGTTTTTGTTTGCGGTTATTTGAAAATTGCAGAGATGGAAATCTATTTTCTACTAGTATGGAGAAGGAGGAACTGCCATTTTTTAAATGCGAAAATTTAGGGTTTGTTCAATTCAAAAGGTAATCCCCCTTTTTTTGCCTTTTTGAAACCATCCTAATCCATGAATCATCTGTCTTAGAACTTGGAGGGAGATCCACAACTAGGCATAAACGACCATGGGGAGCGCAAAAACTAGCATACTGAGTCACCTAAAAGACCTTCCATTTCTTATCCAATCTTTCAATGCTAAATAAGTTATGTCCAAAATTTGCATAAGCAGAGCAGAAGTCCATGTTCACTTTTTATTTTATTTTTATAGTTATTTTTAATTTGAAACATAAGAATAATTATTCAAGCGTTATTTCCACATTTTAGCTTTAGAAATATAGGATTCCCCAAAAATGATAGTGTCATTAACAAACTTCTAATGAGAAGAATGAGACAACATGGATGCAACTTTGATCCCTTTGAGGAGTTTTAAATCCAAGTACTTCTAATTATTTCTACCAAGAACCTCAACCACAATAATAAACCAATAAGACCCCTCCCACAAGAAAAGTAACCTATTGGAAAGTTATTAACTGACATATGACAAGATGGGTGGGTCACACATTCAATGATCGTTCTAAGGAATCTTCCTTGGAGACAATACTTCTTGAGGACTTCAATTAGAAAATGCCAAGATACTCTATCATAGGCTTTTGAAATATCTAATTTTAGCATCATTCTAACTTTTTTTCTAGACTCCATAAAGTGAATTAGCTCATGGATCATTATTACAGCATCCAAGTTATGAATTCCTTTACAAAACCCTTTATAGTTATTGAAGATCATCCTATCCAACACAATTTTAAGCCTATTAACCAAAATTTTGGAGATGATTTTATAAAGGTATTGAAAAAGCTAATAGGTTTGAAGTCCTTCATTGAAGCAAAATTCTCAGATTTAGGAATTAGATCAATGAAAGTAGAGTTGACAAGTTTGAGTGATTAACTTGTTTTGAAGAAGTCTTGAACATCATTAAGCACATCAGAGGTAACCAAAGCCCAAAAATATTAAAATAAAGCTAGAGGAAAACCATTAGGTTCTGGGGCTTTGTAGGCACCAAATGAGAAGACAACATCCTTGGCCTCCTGTAAAGAAATACATTTACTGAGTTGTTTTAGAACATGTTCAATAATTACCTCCCAAATTACCTCCAAAAGTCCTTAAGGATATGAGTTTCCATTAGGAACATTTTGTTGGAAGAAAACAAAGAAGGTTAAAACAATGGTAGAAATGACCCATCATTCATTTGAAGTCTTTGAATTCTATTTCTGCTTCTATGCTTCATGGTAGATTGATAAAAAAAATTGTGTTCCTATATCCTTCTACCTGCCATTTGAACCTTGATTTCTATTTCCAAAATATCTCCTCTAGAAATCCTAATCCACTAGTCCCTTAATAATTTATCTTTAGAAATATCTCCAAACCATTTTTTCCTGTCTCCATTGTAGTTTGAATTGATCATGGTGTGCCAAAAAGTGGCAATGGGAAAAAAATGTGTTTTCTATCTTACCAAACATGCCAAAATCTGCTTTGACTTTTTGTATTGGTTGGACAAAATTTGAATTTGGTTTGGTTGCACCAAACTAAACCAGATACCTGTTCCAAATAGGATACCTATTCCAAATCAAATACTCATTTTGAAAAAATTAAAAAACACATTTTCGTATAATGGGCATAACTTTTGTGTTTCTTATTAAAATTTTGATTTTTTATAGGCTTGTAAAGATGATTAGGAGGCCTACAATATGGATGAGGTAATTTTATTAGAATATAAATGAAAACTTAATTATAATCATTTGAAGTGAACCCTTAGTTTGAAAATTTTAATAATCACAAGTTTTGCATACAAAATCATTCTTTTTTAATTCAAATTTTCTCCCATAAAAATTGACATAGTTAAAATATAGTAAATAAAAAAAAAATTACATTTTATGTACTAATGAGATATAAAAAAAGTTATAAATCATCATATAGGGTTTCCTTTGTGTATTTTATCCTTTGTATGCAATTTCCCAAGATGACCTAAGAGAAAATGTCTCTCTATACCTCTCTTTCACTCTCTTAATTTACTTGTTTCTATATTTATTTCTTTCCCTTTTATTTTATATCACTTTAAATCCATCTCTTTCCTTTTTCCTTGCTCTGCATCTCTCTCTCTATCTCTCCTGGTCTCTCTATTTCTGTCTTTGTCTTTGTCTTTGTCTCTGTCTTTACTAATTTTTCTTCTCTCTATTTATGTCCCTCCCTCTAACTCCCTCTATCCATTCCTATTTCTTACTTGTCTCTATCACCTCATTTCTATCTCTCTTTCCCCCTCTATCTCTATCTCCCTATAGATATATCTTCATGTCTATCTATATCTCATTATCTCCAGATCTCTCTTATTTTCTTCATCTCTCCCTTCACCTATCATAATGAATCAATTAGTTAGAGGGGCGAAGGGATGGTATGGTGGAGGGGAAGAGGCAGGATGGTGAGATGATGGAGGTAGAAAGGAGAAATGGAGAAGGGTAATGGGGGATATATGAGGTAGAGAGAGAAATAGGATAGTTAGAGGGAATAAATAAAGATGGTGATGGGGGAATAGAGAGAGAGGTGATGGTTGGTGAAAGGGATGGGATGGTGAGATGAGGGAGGGGAGAGAGTGAGATATAGGGGGCAATTAGGGGGAGACAAATGAGATGGAGATGGTCCTAGGATATCATAAGGGGCCATTGGTGCCTTAAGTGGTCCTAAGGGGTCGTCATATGTATTAATGGATCATGGGATATATTAATGGGTCTTAGGATACATTAATAGGTCCTAGGGGATCCTAAAATACATTAATAGGTGTGAATGAGTCCTAGGACACATTTATGGGTCAAAACACATCCTAGGACGCATTAAGGGGTCCTAGGATGTCTTAAAGGGTCCTAGGAGTCCTAAGGGGCCCTAAAGGGTCACAAGGTATCATAAGGGGTCCTAGGATACACTAATGTGTCCTAGGACCCCTTATGATCTCTTACAACCCCTTGGGACCCCTTACGACACACTAATGTATGGTAAGGGGTCTTAAGGGATGTGTCATAAGACCTCTTAAGACCCCTTACCATACACTAATATTTGGTAAGGGCTCCCGTTTGGTCCTAATGGGTCTTAATGGATTCTAGGACACATTAATGTATCCTAAGACCCCTTAACAACCCTTATGACACCTAAGATGTATGGTAAGGGGTCCTAAAGGGTCTTGATGGGTCCTAGCACACATTAATGTGTCCTAGGACTCCTTAAGAACCCTTAGTACCTCTAAGATGTATGGTAAGGATTACTAAAGGGTCATACGGGGTCTTATGACACCTTAATGTGGCCTCGGACCCCTTATGACCTCTTACCTTACACTAATGTTTGGTAAGGATTGATTATGCAATATTTTTGGTTGCTAACCTAGTAGTGAGTTAAGAACATGGATTTGTGTTCTTAGCTTAGATGGTTCATGATTTTGATGCTGGCAAGATATTTTTCTTGAGTAACAGAGGTTGATGTTTAGTGTTCTTGATAAACAGTACAAAGACAATTGTGAATTTTGAGACATAAATGTTTGTGTTGTTGTTATGTTAATTCATGTTGCTTGCTGATGTTTCTGGATCATTCTCTATTCATGTTGGTGGATCACATTGGATTATGTGATCAGATTCAATGGTTTATCTTTGATGTGTTGGTGTTCTTGGCCAACTTGATGGATAGCATGTTGCAAAGATTTTTGGAGTGGTCTATAGATCAAAATGTGTCTATGGATGGAGATTTGGGTCCTACCTATATCTTAGTCGACATGTCTTGGATTGCATCAAGGATTGTGTATTACTCTTTGTAATATTTTTTAATTAGGTCCCCTGGTTGACCTTGTTATAATAAGTTGATGTAATGCATTTAAAGATGAAATCATTTGTGATTGTGAAGGTATGGGATGAGAGAGGAGTGATGCTAGATGGAATGATATATCAATGGATGTGTGAAGATGTATGAGTGAAATTTAAAATAAATTCATAACATATTTGTACTTCATTGGAACTGTATTGGCATATCTGGGATGCTATTAATCAGTTCATAATTTAGTAGATTGTATTACATTTTGTGCTTCTAGCCCTATCTATATTTTGGGTTGTTTCCCTTATTTGTATTTGAGTGCAGTGGGCTCTAGGAAGTGAGCCTGAATGCATGTGCATTCCCATTTGTACCTTTAATAGGGTTATATGTACTATTACATCATCTAGTGGGTTTGATCCCCACTGTGGTTTCTCCCTTAACCGGATTTCCATGCAAAAATTTTGGTGTTGTGTGTTGTATTTTTTGGTGCAGTAAATAAATGTTTACTATAAGCAAAGAAGTTACTTAATGTTAAGTTTTGATTTGTCACAACTATTTTGGATACAACTAATTTACCCCCCCTCTCAGTTGTGTGTGTTTCCTCATTTATATCACCTCCATCATCTAAACTAGTGATATTTAATAGTACATGTTGAGGATTGCTAGTATATTGTAAGAGAACATGTTATCTTGAGTCAATCCTAAAAATGTGAATGTAAAGAATTGAAAAACAACAAGAAACACCTTGGAATGAATATGTATACCTATTTTAGTGCACCAAAGTGTTATGGTATTGGTTTCTCCTCTAATTCTATGAAGATGAGAGAAGATGATTAAGTTTCTAAGTCTAAAAGGAATAGGTCCACATTGTTGCCAACTGAAGAACAAGGCATGGACACTAATGATGAGATGGAGAAGAAGGAGGTGGATCCTACTGTCAAAGACAAACTGGTGCCAGGGGTGATAGTGGATCAGTTAGCTAAGGATGATAGTGAAGAGATCCTCAATGCTAAGTCTGGGGATATGGATATTGAAGGGATGGAGGTTAACTTGGAAGCTGGTGAAAGAGGTATAGATGATAAATTGAGTGAAGGGAAAGATTTTGTTCATGATCCTAAGGATAATTTTTAGGATGAGAAAATCACGGTCCTTTTGAGGCTACTAAAGAAATGGGCATCACTAGGGCTCCTCAAATGACGATGGAGGTCAGGTTTCTCCAGGTAAGAAGACTCATGAGGCTAGGGTCAGAAAGGAGAACAAGTATTCTCCCCATGGCTTAGATGTGCAGGGTGCTGGTGCTAATCCGGATCTCCAACCCCTTGTGGATTATGAGGATTCTTCTCTGGTGGGTCACCCTCCTTCCCCTATGATCTTAGCTAATGTGGAAAAATTGGTTACGGTAAAAGAGAATCCTAATGAAGAAAAGAGGAATGATGGTGAGCAAGAGAACAATAAGTAGAATAACCAACATGAAGAGAAGGGTTTCCTTTCCTCTACTCAGGCTTGGTCTAACCAGGACTTTCAAATGGCTACTTAATTGGCTGATCCTATTCTCTAATTTTTCCAAGATAGCTTGCTCCTAAATGTCCGTAGAGATGCTCCATCCAGCCATCTGGTTATCCTTATTCAAAAGCATTCAGACTTTCTCAACCCTCTCCTCAAGCTCGGCATACCTCATGTTAATTTCCTTTATCTCATTATAAATCCAAGATTGTTGTTAATTTCTAAATAGAGACTACTTCATGCTGTATTCAGAGAACTGAAGAAACCCTCAACCGCTTGATGCAACAAAGCTTCAAAGGCATGAGGGTAAAAATAGAGAATCACAAGGCACTGTAAGCCTTTCTAGAGGGCAGTAAGGATAAGCTAGTAGTCAATGTGGTGGAAGACTGATGCAGGGGCATTCTAGGGTACTCAAAAAATCTGCATGGTGGTGTGTTGAAATGGTTCTATGTTACTCGGTTACAGCTTTAACTGACTGTCTTGATTATTGAAGGAGCTTAGTCACTGAAGGAACTCAGTAAAACCTCTGGCACTCGGTGGAACATGTACTTAGTGATTCTTGCAGTGCTCGGTCGACATGCTTGCTTGGTGATGCTTGGCGTGCTCGGTTGTTTCACTAGTGCTCGGTTGATTTATTGGTGCTCGGTAGTTTTGGTTTACCGACTGGAGTTCTTGAAGTTTTGGTTGGCCGACTTGGTGTATTTAATGATGGTAGCTTTTTTTGTATTCTCCTATGTGGATCTAGAGGCCGACATGGAGAATTAATTATTTGTAAGGCTATTTGAGAGCCGACTGTTGTTGCATTTAATATTTGTTTTTAATAGAAGCCAACTTGGCTTAGGATTTAATTATTTCTTCCAGCTGACTTGTGGTTGAGGAAATGTATTTAAGGAGTGTTTGGGTAGATGTTTAGGGTCAGTCAGTGGGGCAGATTGAGAAGGATAGCACTTGGATCCTGCAAGATCTTCAAGATCATATTGTTTATCTGATAATTGTAATAACAGAGCTAGTGGTTTGCATGCTTGGAGACAAGAAGATTGCTTGGAGGCTTGCGAGCTCAAGTTTAGATCTTCCTTAGTGTTTCCATCAGTTGTTGATGTGATTCAGAGCTGGACTAGCTAGGATTTTGCATAAATACTTTGTAAGTGATTATATTTGGCCCTAATCTGGAAGGCCTTACAACCGGGCATGTTGAATGAAAATTCTATTGAAGCATTATCTTGTTGTGTTATTTCGCATTGTTGGTGTTTGGCTGCAAGTTTGGACAATCCTTTATTGGATCCTCTGACCTTGACTGCATCAAAGACCTTGAGGAGGTGGTGACCCCTACTAAAGGACCTAGTTCTAGAACTTGTGTGAGTAAAAGAAAAAGACTTGGTGTCTGGAACCCAAGGAGATTGTAAATCTGAGGGATTCTATCCAAAAAATGATAAATCAGATGAATGATACTGTTGATTATCTCAATCAATAGGATTAGTCTAGGGTTATGGTCCCCTTGGGCTATTTTGTTTCTATCGGGCTTTTTTGCTGGTGATATCTTTCTGCTTGGTTTTGCTAGAGGGTGTCCTTTTTGTTCCTCCAGTAGTTCTTTTGTGTTAGGTTCTCTATCTTCCCATCTTTCTTATCTATTGTAAACGGTTTCAGGGCCCCCTTAAAAACCTATTTTTACCGTAATAAAAAAACATTAAATTGTGCATATGTTTAATTATTCAAAGTTTTGGAAATCAATGATTAAGGAGTTGCAATGGAACTTTTTTTAATGATTGAGATCTTATTTAGTTTTGTATTTAGAATGTCTTTATATCTATGATGTAGTTTTGTATGATGTAGATTTTTTCTATATCTATTTTTATACATTTATTTGTATTTTTTCCACACAAGTCATATACTTATTATGTCTGCATGTAAAACTATTCTAATAGATGGCCCTTTCAACGTCTTGGTTATTTTCATAGACACTTTTTCATTAATTTGACTCATAAATTTTTAGAATTCATTTTCCATGTTTTGGGTCATTTTCTTAGACACTAGTCACTAGTTTGGCTATTAAATTTTTCAAAATCAACATTCCATGGCTTAGGTCATTTTCATAGTTTTTTTTTAGCAAAAGGCATTAAAAGCTTGATAATTTTATTAATATATAATAATTTAAAGGTTATAATAAGGTCATTTTCATATTAGTAGTCATTAGTTTGGCTCTTAAATCTTAAATTTCCATTCCATGTCTCAGTCATTTCAGTCATTTTCATAGACACTAATCACTAGTTTGGCCCTTAAAGTTTTAAAAATTATATTCAAGTTTAGGAAGCTCCCATCCATTCTAAGTTAGTTATGAATTAACTAGTAAGTTATAATAAATGGAGTTGCCTAAACTTGAATTTATATTCATAACTAACTCATAATGGATGGGAGTTGCCTAAACTTGAATATAAATTTCAAAACTTTAAGGGCCAAACTAGTGATTAGTGTCTATGAAAATGACTTGAGACATTGAATGAAAATTTTAGATTTAAGAGCCAAACCAATGATTAGTAATTATGAAAATGACCCAAGACATGGAATGTTTATTTTGAAAAATTTAATGGCCACACTATTGACTAGTGTCCAAGAAAATGACCCAAAACATGGCAAATGAATTCTAAAAATTTATGAGTCGAATTAATGAAAAGTGTCTATGAAAATGACCTAAGACATTGAAATGGCCATACATTAGAATAGTTTTACATGTGGACATAATATTTATATGACTTGTGTGGAAAAAATACAAATAAAATATATGAAAATATATTGTATAAAAATAGAAAAAAATGAAATCAACATCAATTATTCTAAATACAAAACCAAATAAGATCTCAATCATTTATTTTTTTTCCATTGCAACTCCTTAATCATTAATTTCCAAAACTGTGAATAAATATTCAAATATATATCAACATTCTAAAAATAAAAGC
Source organism: Chamaecyparis obtusa (assembly GCA_027943335.1). Classification (NCBI taxonomy): domain Eukaryota; kingdom Viridiplantae; phylum Streptophyta; class Pinopsida; order Cupressales; family Cupressaceae; genus Chamaecyparis; species Chamaecyparis obtusa. Next base: position 42,225 of record BSBK01013888.1, on the reverse strand, counting down.
AAGATTTTAGTCATTACAATTTTGTCTATCATATCTCCTTAATTATTAATTTTCTTATTTTTTATTTTAAATGAATCAAATCAAGAGTACATATAATAACACCTACGGTAATAGCTGAAAGAGTATACATCACAACCTTTTGTCACCACTGATTTCCCGTAACATCAAAGAAAACATTGAATAATTATAAACATTCTAAATACAAAACTAAAATTTTAATCATTACAGTTTTGTCTATCATATCTCCTTAACAATTCATTTATAAAAAAAAACTTTGAATAAATATTCATATAAATAAACATTCAATAATATCAAAGAAAACATTGAATAATTATAAACATTATAAATACAAAACTAAAATTTCAATCATTACAATTTTATCTATCATATCTCCTTAATCATTAATATCAAAGAAAACATTGAATAATTATAAACATTATAAATACAAAACTAAGATTTCAATCATTACAATTTTGTCTATTGTATCTCCTTAATCATTGATCCTCTCAACATCAAAGAAAACTTCCAATAAATATAAACACTTTAAATACAAAATTAGTGTTCAAAACATTAAATTTTGTCCATAATATTTCCTTAACCATTCATTTTTCCAAGGAAAAAAACTCTGAATAAATATTGTTACACAAACATTCTTAATAAAGAACTTAAGATCTTTTTATCTATCACATCTCCCTCACCATTGATTTCCCTTAACATCAAATCAACCTTAAATAAACATAACTTAAAGGGTCAATCGTCCAAGCTTATCACCTACCTTCAAAGGGCACACATTGCATTAAATAGTGATGGGCAGGTGGAAGGAAAATACCAAGACACTGCTCATGTGGACCCAAATCCCAATATTTAGACAATCAGTAGAGTAGGTGAACTTCTAAATTTCAATAGCTTCCTTCAAAATCAGGCTTAGTCAATCTGTCCCTATTTTGTACTAATTTTGGCTTGGGACGTTGTACCATTTGGCTAGTCTAAAAAAGGTTGGCCACCACTTTTACATAAAATATAATGTTCCTATCCCATTGTTTACCTACAATCTCAAGGACCAAGAGAGAGTTAAAAAATTGTCAGGCTACCGTCTTAGGGTGGGAACTGCCATAGGGTTGGAAGAAGACTTAATGAATACCAAGCCCCATATGACCATTATGATATGACCATCAGACATATGAATTGGTTCCTAGCCCTAAAGACAAAAATGTAATAGGAACTAAGTGGGTTTTTAGAAACAAAATGAACGAAGAAGGAATTGTTGTAAGGAACAAGGCAAGATTGGTATGCAAAGGTTATTCACAACAAGAAGGGATAGATTTTGAAGAGACATTTTATCCTATTGCTATGATAGAAGCTGTGAGATTATTTTTGGCTTATGCTGCACATAAAGACTTCAAAGTATATTAGATAGATGTAAAATATGTATTTCTAAATGGGGATCTTGAAGAAGTTTACATAGAACAACCTGATGGATTTCCTCTATCCGAAGATGAAGACATGGTATGAAAGTTGAAGAAGGCACTATATGGACTGAAGCAAGCTCCAAGCACTTGGTATGCAAGGTTAGATAAATACTTACTTCGCCTTGGGTTCAGAAAAGGTAATACTGACATTAACTTATATTTAAGAGCTAGTGAAGATGGAATTCTAATAATAGAAGTTTTTGTTGATGATATTATCTTTGGAGGGAATGATGAAATGTGTAAGAAATTTTCTAAAGAGATGTAAAATGAATTTGAGATGTCCATGATAGACGAAATGAAATTCTTTCTAGGACTGCAAATAAATCAGAGCAAGAATGGCATTTTTATTTCTCAGACTAAGTAACTTAAAGAAATGTTGAAAAAGTTTGGAATGGAAGACTATAAACTAGTTGGTACACCCATGGTGACTGGTCATAAACTATCAAATAATGATGAGACAAAGTGTTTTTTTCAGACCAAGTATAGATCAATGGTTGGTGGATTACAATATCTGACTCACACTAGACCAGATATTGCTAATGCTGTTAGAATTGTGGCTAGATATCAGGCAAAACCTAAAGAGACACACCTAGCTGCTGTAAAAATGATATTTAGATATCTGGAAGGAACAATGGATTATGACTTATGGTATGATAGAAATGATGACTTTGAACTTCATTCTTATACTGATGCTGATTGGGGAGGGAATATTGATGACAAAAAGAGTACTAGTGGAGGTGCATTTTTCCTTGGAAAAAGGTTGGTTTTCTTGGTTAAGTAAAAATAAAGATTGTATAGCTCAATCTATTGTTGAAGCAGAGTATGTTTCTGCTTCTATTAACTGCACTCAAATTGTTTGGATGAAAAAAATACTTAAAGCTATTGGAATAAATTTTGATGAGCCATTAGTTATCCATTGTGATAACAGCAGTACAGTAAACATGTCAAAGAATCCTACGATGCACTCTAAAACTAAGCATATTTTTATTAAGTATCACTTCTTGAGAGCTAAGGTAGTAGAGAAGGAAATAAGGTTGGAATACATTAGCACAAAGGAACAGACATCAGACATCTTTACAAAGCCATTGCCAAAAGATTCCTTTGAGTATCTCAAAGGTATGCTTGGGGTACAGGCCCCTCCTAGTGAGAATTAAATGATGCAAGGATGCATCAGTCTAGAGGTTTTCAGAGCCCTATCAAATTCTGGACTTGATGTATGGATCTACTCCTTAGGGGGAGTGATCGTTGAGGATAGTTGTTGAAGACAGTTGATGACTTACGACACCCTTTTTCATTGTTGTCAAAGGGGGAAATAGACAATGTGAAAATCCTACAGGAAAGAGACTACATGGTAAAGGTACCGAGAGAATAGTTTTGGGTTGATGGATTTTCCCATGTTTCCATCAATGCCAAAGGGGGAGATTGTTGGATATTGCTAATGCATTAGGGAGATTGTTGGATACATTTATTATGTTTAATCACTATGTTAAGTGATGTTGAAATTACTGTTGTTGTCATTCATGTTTTATCATTGATGTCAACATATATTTCTATGAAGAGAACATGCTGGTTATTACAGTGTACGGATACTGTGCAGATGTTTTAGAATGTGCGAATTGAGTTGTATGTATAGGAAGGTGTTTTGATCTTATATCTAAGATCGCATGATGTAATATTGCATATTGGTTGGGTTACAAAAGATTTAGTGAAGACTGGTTATTGGTTAGTGACAGTGGAAGTTGACAGAGTAAGTCTCTGAGTTTTGGGTATATCTTACAAGTAATGAGGATTTAGTGTATGCAAGGTTAAGGAATGACAAATAGGGTACTGAAGAATGTTTGATGGTTTGCATAAGGTACAGAAAGCAGGATGATGTCAGTCGTGGTGTGTGTTCTTGAGAAGACCTATTTGGAAGCCAACTTGAGAGTTGTAGCGTGTATCATGAATGGCGAGCATGATTTATGGATGCCGGTCCTTAATTATTGAATTGTAATTGTATATACTTATTTTAGATACCATGTGTATCTTAGCAAGGAGTTATGTAATTATTTGTATATTAGGAAAGCCTAGTTGGCTGACCTGATGGTTTATTTTGTAATAGGGTATTTATGTAAGATCTTTTCTTTTGAAAAGACATAATGGTAGAATGAATGTGATGTAAAAAAGGAGGATTGTGGAAGTTGCGAGCTTATGTCTGCTAGATGTAGAGCAGAGGATAAATTATATACTTCATTAGAACTGATCAAGCAAAGATAGTTGCTATCGAATAGTTCAAAGATTGTGTATCTCTTTACATATACTTGTTGTGAATAGTGAGTTATGAAGGTGGACATAACCTTCTTTGGGTAGCAAGCCTAGGCAGTGAGCCTACCCTTCTTTTTCTTGACTCCTAATAGGGTGTATCCTCTAACAAGGACTATGTACTGTAATATTTTAATCAGCTCCTAACAGGGATAGATATTCTAACAAGGATACTATACTCTCATTACATCATTAGTGGGTGTTAATTTCCACCGGGGTTTCACCTTTAACAGGGTTTCCTCGACAACAAATATTGTGTTATTGTGTTGGCATTCATTGTGTTCATTTGATTTGATATTTCTACTATTCAAAGTTTAAAGTTTAATAATCTGTCATACAACTGATTCACCCCCCTCTCAGTTGTATTGGTGGACTATTATTCCTAATGGTTCTTGTATTTTTGGTGCAATAAATAAGTGTTCACTATAAGAAAAGAAGTTAATTAGTGTTAAGTTTTGATTTGTCACAACTATTTTGGACACAAATGATTCACCCCCCTCTTAGTTGTGTGTGTTTCCTTATTTCTATCACCTCTATCATCTAAACTGGTGATATTTAAAAGTACATGTTGAGGATTGCTAGTATATTGTAAGAGAACATGTTATCTTGGGTCAATCCTAAAAATGTGAATATAAAGGATTGCCAAACAACATGAAATACCTTGGAATGAATACAGATATCTATTTTAGTGCCCCAAAGTGTTATGGTATTGGTTTCTCCTCTAATTCTATGAAGATGAGATAAGATGATTAAGTATTTTGAATATTAAATGAATGCAAATGCATGTCTTCAAATATAACCACATAACATTAAATTGTGCATATGCTTAATTATTCAAAGTTTTAGAAATCAATGATTAAGGAGTTGCAATGGAACTTTTTCTAATGATTGAGATCTTATTTAGTTTTGTATTTAGAATGTTTTTATATCTATGATGTAGTTTTGTATGATGTAGATTTTTTATTTTATTTTTTTATCTATTTTTATACATTTATTTGTATTTTGTCCACACAAGTCATATAATTATTATGTCCACATGTAAAACTATTCTAATATATGGAAATTTCAATGTCTTGGTTATTTTCATAGACAAAGTTTCATTAATTTGACTCATAAATTTTTAGAATTCATTTTTCATGTTTTAGGTCATTTTCTTAGACACTAGTCACTAGTTTGGCTATTAAATTTTTTAAAATTAACATTCCATGGCTTAGGTCATTTTCATAGTTTTTTTTTTAGCAAAAGGCATTAAGATTGATAATTTTATTAATATATAATAATTTAAAGTTTACAATAAGGTCATTTTCATAGTTAGTAGTCATTAGTTTGGCTCTTAAATCTCCATTCCATGTCTCGAATCATTTTCATAGACACTAGTCACTAGTCACTAGTTTGGCCCTTAAAGTTTTAAAATTTATATTCTAGTTTAGGCAACTCCCATCCATTCTAAGTTAGTTGTGAATTAACTAGTAAGTTATAATAAATGGAGTTGCCTAAACTTGAATATAAATTGATAAGTAACCCAGAATGGATGGGAGTTGCCTAAACTTGAATTTAAATTTCAAAATGTTAAGGGCCAAACTAGTGATTAGTGTCTATGAAAATGACCTGAGACATTGAATGAAAATTTAAGATTTAAGAGCCAAACTAATGACGAGTAATTATGAAAATGACCCAAGACATGGAATGTTTATTTTAAAAATTTAGTGGCCACACTAGTGACTAGTGTCTAAGAAAATGACCCAAAACATGGAAAATGAATTCTAAAAATTTAAGAGTCGAATTAATGAAAAGTGTCTATGAAAATGACCCAAGACATTGAAATGACCATATATTAGAATAGTTTTACATGTGAACATAATAATTATATGACTTGTGTGGACAAAATACAAATAAATATATGAAAACATATTGTATAAAAATAGATAAAAATGAAATCAACATCAAACATTCTAAATACAAAACTAAATAAGATCTCAATTATTAATTTTTTTCTATTACAACTCCTTAATCATTGATTTCTAAAACTCTGAATAAATAATCAAATATATATCAACATTCTAATAATTAAAGCAAGATTTTAGTCATTACAATTTTGTCTATCATATCTCCTTAATTATTAATTTTCTTGTTTTTATTTTAAATGAATCAAAGCAAGAGTACATATAATAACACCTATGTCAATAGCTGAAAGAGTATACATCACAACCTTTTGTCATCATTGATTTTGCGTAACATTAAAGAAAACATTGAATAATTATAAATATTCTAAATACAAAACTAAGATTTTAATCATTACAAATTTGTCTATCATATCTCCTTAACAATTCATTTTCAAAAAAAAGCTTTGAATAAATATTCATATACATAAACATTTCGTAACATCAAAGAAAACATTGAATAATTATAAATATTATAAATACAAAACTAAGATTTCAATCATTACAATTTTGTCTATCATATCTCCTTAATCATTGATTCATTGGAATTGTATTGGCATATCTGAGATGCTATCAATCATTTCATAATTCAGTGGATTGTAGTCTATTTTGTGTTTGTAACCCTAGCTATATTTTGGGTTGTTGCCCTCATTTGTATTTGAGAGAAGTGAGCTCTAGGCAGTGAGCCTTTTTGCATGTGCATTCCTCTTTGTACCTTTAACATGGTTATATGTACTAGTACATCATCTAGTGGGTTTGATCCTCACCATGTTTTTTCCCTTAACTGATTTTCCATGCAAAAATTATGGTTTTGTGTGTTCTTGTATTTTTGGCGCAATTCATAAATGCTCACTTTAAGCAAAGAAGTTAATCAATATTAAGCTTTGATTTGTCACAACTGATTCAATGCCCCCCTCCCCCCCTTCTCAATTGTGTGTGTTGCCTTATTTCTATCACCTCTATCATCTAAACTAGTGATATTCAAAAGTACATGTTGAGGATTACTAGTATATTGTAAGAGAACATGTTATCCTGGGTCAATCCTAAAAATGTGAATATAAAGAATTAATGTAAACAACAATAAATGCATTGGAATGAATATGCATATCTATTTTAGTGCACCAAAGTGTTATGGTATTGGTTGCTCCTCTAATTCTATGAAGATGAGAGAATATGATTAAGTATGTTTGAATGTTAACTGAATGCAAATGAATGTCTTCAAATACAACCACATAACATTAAATTGTCCATATGTTTAATTATTCAAAGTTTTGGAAATCAATGATTAAGGAGTTGCAATGGAATTTTTTTTAATGATTGAGATCTTATTTAGTTTTGTATTTAGAATGTTTTTATATCTATGATGTAGTTTTGTATGATGCAATTTTTTTTTCTCATTTTTAATCTATTTTTATAAAATATGTTTTCATACATTTATTTGTATTTTGTCCACACAAGTCATATAATTATTATGTTCACATGTAAAACTTTTCTAATAGATGGACATTTAATGTCTTGGTTATTTTCATAGACACTTTTTCATTAATTTGACTCATAAATTTTTAGAATTCATTTTCCATGTTTTGTGTCATTTTCTTAGACACTAATCACTAGTTTGGCTATTAAATTTTTCAAAATTAACATTCCATAGTTTAGGTCATTTTCATAATTTTTTTTTTGAGCAAAAGGCATTAATCTTGATAATTTTATTAATATATAATAATTTAAAGGTTACAATAAGGTCATTTTCATTGTTAGTAGTCATTAGTTTGGCTCTTAAATCTTAAATTTCCATTCTATGTCTCGATTCATTTTCATAGACACTAATCACTAGTTTGGCCCTTAAAATTTGAAAATTTATATTCAAGTATCTAGGCAACTCCTATCCATTCTAAGTTAGTTATGAATTAACTAGTAACGTATAAAAGATGGAGTTGCCTAAACTTAATATAAATTCATAACTAACTCAGAATGGATGGGAGTTGCCAAAACTTGAATATAATTTTCAAAACATTAAGGGCCAAACTAGTGATTAGTGTCTATGAAAATGACCTAAGACATTGAATGGAAATTTAAGATTTAAGAGCCAAACTAATGACTAGTAATAATGAAAATGACCCAAGACATGGAATGTTTATTTTGAAAAATTTAATGGCCTCACTAGTGACTCGTGTCTAAGAAAATGACCCAAAACATGGAAAACGAATTCTAAAAATTTATGAGTCAAATTAATGAAAAGTGTCTATGAAAATGACCCAACACATTGAAATGATCATATATTAGAATAGTTTTACATGTGGGCATAATAATTATATGACTTGTATGGACAAAATACAAATAAATATATGAAAATATATTGTATAAAAATAGATAAAAAAGAAAAAAAAATGAAATCAACATCAAACATTCTAAATACAAAACTAAATAAGATATCAATCATTGAGCTTTTTCCCATTCCAACTACTTAATCATTGATTTCAAAAACTTTGAATAAATATTCAAATATATATCAACATTCTACAAGTAAAATCAAGATTTTAGTCATTACAATTTTGTTTATCGTATTTCCTTAATTATTAATTTTTTTAATTTTTATTTTAAATGAATCAAATCAAAAGTACATATAATAACACCTATGTCAATACTTGAAATAGTATACATCACAACCTTTTGTCGCTATTGATTTCCCGTAACATCAAAGAAAACTTTGAATAATTATAAACATTCTAAATACAAATTTAAGATTCCAATCATTACAATTTTGTCGATCATATCTTCTTAACCATTGGTTCTCTTAACATCAAAGAAAACTTTCAATAAATATAAATACTTTAAATACAAAATTAATATTCAAAATAATTGTTAACCATAATATTTCCTTAACCATTCATTTTTCCCAAAAATAAACCAATCAAAATAAACTTCTAATAAATATTGTCATACACAAACATTCTTAATAAAGAACTTAAGAAGTTTCCATTTCAATTTTACCTATCACATCTCACTCACCATTGATTTCCCTTAACATCAAATCAACCCTGAATAAACATAACTTAAAGGGTCAACCGTCCAAACTTAAACTTATCACTTGCCTTCAAAGGGCACACATTGCATTAAATAGTGATGGGCAGGTGGAAGGAAAATACCAAGACACTCACTGCTCATGTGGACCCAAATCCCAATACTTAGACAATCAGCAGAGTAGGTGAACTTCTAAATTCAATAACTTCCTTCAAAATCAGCCTCAGTCAATCTGTCCCCATTTTGGCTTGGGAGGTTGTACCATTTGGCCAGTCTAAAAAAGGTTGGCCACCACTTTTACAGAAAATATAATAAAATTTAATGTTCCCATCCCATTGTTTACCTACAATCTCAAGGACCAAGACAGAGTTAAAAAACTGTCAGGCTACCGTCTCAGAGTGGGAACCGCCATGAGGTTGGACGAATACTTAATGAATACCAAGCCCCATGTGACCATTATCATATGACCATCAGCTTATGACCACCCATTTGGCCTTCCTCCCTCTTATATAACCCCTCCTTCCTTTTCTATGAAGGCTGGTTTAAGCCTTATAAGCTTGGGTTCATTACTGTTTTCTTTGACTCAGAGTTCATTACTGTCTTATCTGATTCAGAGTTCATTACTGTTCTCTTTGATTCAGAGTTTTTGTTGGCCAGATGGGTCAGATCATTTCTTTGGTTCAGAGCAAAAAGTCTCTCTCTGAGACAGAAGAGCCCACCATGAGGTGCCCAAGCTCACTTTCTTGTGGGAGTGTTTTGGATTTGGATAACAATCTTTTTATCTGTAACCTTGTGAAGGATGATCCAAATGGGTACTCTTCTAGAGTATACTACAGATCTGGATTGGGAACAGGTGTTCCATTCACTTGGGAAGCAGAGCCAGGGAAACCCAAAACAAATTCAATGGAGGAAAGTGATTTCATTGTTGTGCCCCCTCCTCCCTCATTTGAGGGAGATAAGAATCTCTCTCTGCTGAGGGTGAGGAATAAAGACAGAGGTAGCAAGTCCTGCAGGATTCCATGTGCCTCAGTGGCTTGCATTCCCTTCTCTTCTGATAAGAACTTGTGATCATGTTCAGATGAATTGCTGTATGTTTAGTTCTTCCGTCTAGATTTCTGTTGGGTGTTCATGATTTTTCCTCAGTTCATGAAGATGAATAAAATAGGTTTTGGAATCATATGTATAAATTTATTTTCTTCTATCGATATTCTGAATCATATTCAATGATCTATCATCAAAAAATTGGATATTTTCCTAGTCTATAAAAATAAATAAAATATGGTTTTTTAAATTATCTTATAAATTTGTCTATTTGTACCAACATTTCGAATGGTATTCAAAGATCCATCATGAAAAAATTGGATGTTACTACAGTTCATGAAGATAAATAAGAGAGGTTTTTGAAGTTATCTGTACAAATTTGTCTTGTATCAACGTTTTGAATGACTTTCAAAGATTCATCATGAAAAAATTGGATGTTTCTATATGAAGATAAATAAGAAATAAGAAAGTTTTGAGAATTATTAGTATAAATCTATTTGCATCAATCTTTTGAATTACATTCAAAGATTCATCATTAAAAATTAGATTATTTACAGTTTATAAAAATAATTAAGAGCCTTTAATCTGTTTTGTAGCAACATTTTGTATTAAATTAAAAAATAAATCGCTCAAAACATGTCATACTAGAAATGAAAAGTTAACTAATTATACTGCTCAATCTATTTTTATTCTAAGTAACTATATCTAAAGATTTCCATTAATGAAGACTGATCTCCACCTGACTTGGTTTGTTTTATGTGCTCAAGTAATTGTTGATTTGACCTTCTGAAACATATTTTGATTCAGTTTTGCTTCTTCACAGTTTTGAGGATAATCTATCAAATTTGGAGAATATATCAGTGAATGTTGAGGAAAACTCTGTGTGATTGATCTAATGAAGATCAAAGATGCATGCCTTTGTTTGTGTACATTTGCTTCTATTTGAACATATCATATCAAGTTATATTAAATATATTAGTTTATTGTCAGAATTATAATAAGAATCTCTGCAAAATAGAATTAAAGAATTTTAATATTCACAAAATCAAATATAGTCAATATCACAAGATTATAATATATATCAAAATTTTAGCTCGGTCAAATTAATTTATAACATGTGAAATTACAAGTCTTTGTTAAAAAAATTAAAAATAATAATATTCACAAGATCAAAGATAATTTATAGAACATTATTATAGTATATATCTTAACATCATGTATTTTACAGAACAATATTAATTATATAACCAACTACAAGAAAACCTTATATTACAAGTTTTCCAATTGTTACGGTACAATATTTTTTATATAAAATATTTACTTGCATTAATTTCTGTTCCTTATTCTTTCCCATTAGAGAGTTTACCTGCATTGTTTTCTGCTTCTTATTCTTTTCCATTCTATTTTGAGTATAGAAAAATCAGAAGACGATAAAAGAAGGAAGCTTCCAGGCAAGATGCAGATAAAGATATGCATACATGGTTATCATGTGTGTATGTACACACGATTTAAGAATAGTCAGTTAAAATATGATGGATCATGTGGCTCTGCTACAGATCCCATGTGCCCATGTCTCATCATTTCCTCTGATTCATAAAAAGATGTCCCATACCTTTCCAAATGAATTAGAATCAAAAGGAGCCAGGATTACATGGAATCCATCCTACCTCGAACAATGATGACAATATCACTAGGTAGATGAAATTAAATGTTGGAGGAGAGGTTTTGACAACATTCTTTGTGGATGTTTGCTAGATATTTGAGCTAGGGAAAGTGATGATTTGCATTGATGAAGAATTTGATCATGGTAGTCATTGAATGCAAAGTCTTGAATTACTTCAATTGGTTGGTTTTTTCCAAGTAAGCTTCTTTGGAAGATGAGGTGTTTTTTTACATTTTTAAATCTAAAATAGCTTATAAAACTAGTGTCAATTTTTAAAGATATAAAATAATAGGTATATAATTATTAAAGAATCAAATATGAAGTAAATCGATGAACATGCATATTTTTAAGGGTAGATCTAGTAAAAGTGAAATATACAACTATACATATGGTTAGGGGTTCAAAGCTTATAATTGCATATTTTTAATGTGAGGGAAAAAAAACTTAGGAATGTAGTTGCGGGCATACATTGATAGTGTACATTTTTCATAAAATAAATCTTAGAGTAAGAGCGATGCTAGATAAGTATAGAAATTGGGACAAAATTAGTTTTCAATCATTACTTTTGTCTTGAAACCAATGAAACTTAAACTAATTTGGCATGTAATATAAGATGCCTAGGCTCAAAATTTGGAGATGTGATAAGGAAAATAATTATGTCATTTAGAATCTAATGTTGAAATAGCTAAGATCCAAATACAAAACCAAAAAATTTCAAAAAATGAATATGCAATCTATACAATAATTATCACATAGAGAAACACATAAAATTTACAAAAGAGACTTGCATATAAAGGCAAAGACAAGAAGGTAAGAAAGTACGACTAAAAGTTTGACTACACCTCCAAGCTAAAGACACGTGTGTAGGACTATAGAGATAAGTGCAGGGACACATTAAGTCCACGTGAGGTGATACAAAAATATAGATTGTTAGATAACTGAGAGGGGGGGTGAATCAGTTAAGTCCAATTATCCTACAATCTCAAATACTCCCAGATGTATATAACAAAACTTTCAAATCAATTAATCAAGTCGGTAAGATATTAACTTTGCCTTTCTCTTCATATACCAACTACCAGTAAATTAAGTACTGTGTTTATCGATCAATCCAGTTATAATAATGTGTAAAGTAAAATAACAATTCAACACATCCATACACATATAACACAGATTTTTAACGTGGAAACCCTATTGTTAGGGGAAAAATCACCTGGGACTGATAACCCAAAATAATCCACTTTTCTGAAGTGAGCTCGGTTAAGAGCCAACCCTGTTAAAGGTTACAAAACACATTGTGAGGTGTGATCTAGTTAGAGGATTTATCACTAACAGTTCTCCCTTGACCAAACATTCACTATGGGGTCAACAAGAAAACATTCAACATTTATTGAATGACATATTGAACTATAAAGATAGTTAAGTCCCACTCGGTTAAGAGATTTATCTGTAGAAATGGTTAAATTGATACAGTAATGATATGATTCAAATACAACTTTATTTTCAAATTTTCAAATCTATGCTAAGCTCAAAAATACCTCTGCTCAATAATCAATTCAATATCTTTGTTCCCTCCAACTCTATTATGCTCGGTAATTGCTTTCTCTATCGCTCAATGTTGTCTATAGAATTGCTCGGTTCTATCTTCAACCAGTTTGATCAATGTTGCATGAAATCAATTTGTTCATGTGAATTCTCCTGCAACATACTCAATAATGAATCTCTTGTCTCTTTATATAGACACCATAAACTATTTTCTTTCCATCCATAGATTTTGCCTCTTAATCTTCACCGTTGATTTTGCCGCTTAAACCTTCCTCGACGGTTATGTTAATAACACGTTTCATTCTCCTTCATTTGATCATCCTTGAATTTTTTCAGTCATTTGATCACTTGATGAAGGGTGCTCCCCTTAATACCACAAACACATAACAGAAATAGAGAAACAACAACAATATGCAAGAACAGAAAATTGGCTTCTTATTATCTCCACAAATGTGGAATTACAAACTTTCAGAATTACAGTAAGCAAAGCCACATGGGCATTCCCTTACAATATTCTGTAGGACAAAGCCTCGAACTATTACCCAGATCTACTACCCAGAACTATTCTGAACTGCCTAAGACAATAATACAGCCTTCCTTATATAGGCAATTTTTCACCGCCTGGGAAGGTTCCAGAATTTTAGCCAATAAGGCCGACCAAACTTAGAATTAATTTATTTTACATTTCATTACATCATAGTCGGCTCAAGATAACCTTCGAAACCCGAACATAAATTTTGATGAAAATTATTTTTCGCCATTTCAGGTGGCCCAACTTCCGAAGACCATAAGTCATCACCAGTTGACCCGATCGGCTATTATAACCCCATTTCGGAAATGCCACGAAGCGCTCTACAGGCTTGACCCGCGCAAGCGCCCGTCACCCAAATTTTCAACCTCATCCGGGGCCTTTAAAGCCTTCAAAACTGAGTTCAAAGTTTCTGTACCCTGCTGCCAATACCGAAAATTTTCAATATCTTCCAATATACACTTGATCTGGCAATGAAACTTTACTGGCAGACTTATATGACCAAAATGAACCTCCAAGAAAGAAATCAGATCATTCTGAGCACATACGAAAATTATCAAAAATAGTAACTTTCCATAAATAGCAGCTCTGCACAAAATAACCCTTATTGAATACAAAAACAGAAATATTTTTGGGTGATGCAAGATTGCTCTTACACCCAGGATGCTCCTGCATCAGACACCCGGGGTAATTTGAGAAGTGACCCTGTCACGACTCAGGTGTGTAGAGGAAAACCAAGACGGTTAACCTCCTCCTTTGTTAGCCATGATGAATCTTCAACAGGTCATCCTTTCCACTTGACCAGATATTCTTCATATGTCCTGTTCCTTGTGCTTCTGCCAACACGACTATCCAGTATATCTTCAATCTCCTTAGTGTCTGAACTAGTTGCTGGAATACTCCACTGTGCTGCTGTGATCTCATTGTCAACACCTCCTTCATGATACTCTGTCAAATCTGAAATGTTAAACACTGGTGAAATATTCAGCTCAGTAGGCAATTCTACCTCATATGCATTTCCTGAATCATGTTTCTTCAGTATCTTACATGGCCCAAACTTCTTCATTTTCAGCTTGTTATATGTACCAACTGGAAACCGCTCCTTCCGCAAATGAACCATGACTTCATCACCTACCTGAAATTCCTTATGCCTCCTTTTCTCATCTGCCTTAGCCTTATACTGTGTGTTCATCTTGGTAATATGCTTCCTCACCTCCTCATGGATGTTCTTCAAGTGTTCTGCAAAATCCTCAGCTTCAGCACTACTTATTTCTCCTTTATCTATCTTTCTCAATTCAGATGTATTTCTTGGACTACTTCCACATACAATCTGGAATGGTGATTTACCAGTGCTCCTGTTGACAGAATTATTGTATGCAAATTCCGCCTGTGGTAAAATCAAATCCCATCCTGTTGGCTTATCTCCAACCAAACATCTCAGCAAATTTCCCAAACTCCTATTCACCACCTCTGTCTGTCCATCAGTCTGTGGATGATGTGATGAACTGAACTTCAAATCTGTCTTCAACTTCTTCCACAATGTACGCCAGAAATATCCAACAAACTTAGTGTCCCGATTTGAAACTATGGTCTTTGGCAAACCATGAAGTCTCACTACTTCTCTGAAAAACAATTCTGCTACATGAACAGCATCATTAGTCTTTTTACAGGGAATGAAATGTGTCATCTTTGAAAATCTGTCAACTACTACAAAAATTGAATCATGTCCCCGCTGTGTCCTCGGTAAACCAAGAACAAAGTCCATGCTGATATCCTCCCAAGGCTTCTCTGGTATAGGTAATGGCTGATACAACTCCGTATTCTGCTTCACTCCTTTCGCCATCTGACATACTCTGCAACTCTGTACAAACTTCTTCACATCTTGTTGCAACTATGGCCAATAATAATTCTCACTAACCAAACCAAGGGTTTTGTCACGACCAAAATGTCCAGCCAATCCTCCGCTATGCTTCTCCTTGATGAGATTCTCCCTCATAGAACTTCGTGGAATGCACAACTGACTCCTTCTGAATAGCATATCATCCTGGATGATGAAATCCAACCATTTCGTCCTATCTAGAGTAACAGGTTCTGTACAAGCTTTCCAAGCTTCACCAAAATCAGGATCCTCTGGATACAAATTCTTGAGTTCCTTGAACCCAACCATTTCAATCTGCATTTCTGTCAGCAATAGTTGCCTTCTGCTAAGAGCATCTGCAACCCTATTAGACTTTCCACTCCTGTGTTTCAAAACAAATGTATAACTCTGCAAAAACTCAACCCATTTCAAATGCCTTTGATTCAATTTTTCTTGACTATTCAAATATTGCAAAGCTTGATGATCAGTATACAAAACAAACTCCTTAGGAAGCAGATAATGTCTCCACTTCTTTAATGCCTGAACTATAGCATAAAATTCCTGATCATAAACAGAATATTTCCTCTTGGCATCATTTAACTTCTCACTGAAATAAGCAACAGGTTTACCTTCTTGGCTCATAACAGCTCCTATTGCAGTACCACTAGCATCACAATCTACTTGAAACACCTTATTAAAATCTGGAAGTGCTAAAACTGGTTGTTCTGTAACTTTTTGTTTCAACAATTGAAAACTCTTTTCTGCCCCGTTAGTCCACTTAAACTCTTTTCTATCCCCTCTCATTGTTTCAGTCAAGGGTCCACAAATACTGCTAAAATTTCTGATAAACTTTCTGTAAAAGCTAGCTAGACCATGAAAAGATCTTACCTCAGTAGCACTCCTTGGAGTAGGCCATTCAAGGATAGCCTGTACCTTCTCTGGGTCCATTTTTAGACCTTCTGCTGAAACTGCAAATCTCAAATACACTAACTCTTTCTTCACAAAACTGCACTTCTTCAAATTAATCAACAATTTCTCTTCTCTCAACTTCTCAAATACCATACGAATATGCATCATATGCTCATCCAATGTCTTACTAAAGATCAAAATATCATCTAGATAAACAATGACAAACTTACCTAGAAATTCTTTCAGAACCTCGTTCATGAGCCGCATGAAAGTGCTCGGTGCATTGGTTAGCCCAAAAGGCATGACTAACCACTCATACAGTCCTTCCTTTGTCTTGAAGGCAGTCTTCCATTCATCTCCTTCTCTGATCCGAATCTGATGATATCCACTTTTTAGATCTATCTTTGAAAAATACACAGCTCCACTCAAACAGTCCATAATATCATCCATTCATGGCAATGGAAACCTGTACTTGATTGTGATCTTGTTTATTGCCCTAGAATCTGTACACATCCTCCATTCTCCATTCTTCTTTGGTGCTAATACCGCTGGTACAGCACAGGGACTCAGACTCTCACGGATCAATCCTTTCTGTAACAACTCATGTACTTGTCTGTTCAACTCCTCACTTTCTGCAGGTGTCATTCTGTGTGCTGCCTTGTTCGGCAAACTCGCTCCTGGGATCAAGTCCATCTGATGACTGATCTTCCTGACTGGTGGTAATCCATCAGGCACGTTATCGGATACAATATCCTGAAACTCATTCAACAAATCTGCAACTTCTACAGGAACATCTTCTACTTCCTCTTTACCAGCTTTTGGAATTAAAGCAAAACATACATGCTCATACCTCATACCATCTAGGAAATTTCTTCCATCAACAAGAGTTATCCTTGCAGTACCACATACCTTTTCTTTAGTCTCCTTCGATGGTTTTAGCTTATGTCGCACTCCATCCTTTGTCAGGGAATAGGTATTCGCACGACCATCATGTACAACACATCTGTCAAACTGCCATGGTCTACCCAACAACATATGACATGCATCCATAGATATGATATCACACAATACCTCATCTTGGTATCCGCCGATCTTGAACTTTACCGGGCACTGTTCACTGACCATGACCTTGTGGTCATCCTGCACCCAGGCAATCCGATATGGATGTGGGTGTTTCTGTCTCTTGAGCTTCAACTTTGTCACCATCTCTTCTGACACCAAATTGTCAGTGCTTCCACTATTGATAATCACATCACAACATTTACCCTCACACTTGCATCTAGTGCGAAACAGGCTCCTCCTTTGTTCAGGTTCATTCTCACCACTCAGCAAGACTCTTCTATTAATTAGCATTTCTCCTCTTTCAGCATCTTCAGAATTTGATGATCTAGCATCTTCATCGACATGTGCAACTCTGGCCTGGCCTTCATTTCTCCTATCTGTTCTGCCTTGGCGTTGAGGACATTCAAATGCCCTGTGACCTTCTTCTCCACAGTGAAAACATGTTCCACGGAAGCCACCTCTTCCAGATCCTTGTCCTCTTCCTCTCCCTCTTTGATCTCTATTATTCTGATCCTGGAAGCGATTGAAATTATTTCCTCGCTGATTCTGACTGCTACTGGCCTCATCCTTCTTTTTCGGATCTTCATTTCGGCCACCATATGACCGTCCACCAGATCGTCCACCGCGACCTCTTCTGTTTTGTCTGCTCTCAAACTTCTTGTTCAGCTTTTCCTCTACTTTTAGGGCAAACTGGTATGCCTCTTCAATACTATTCATTCGAACCAGATTCAGCTCCTCCTGAATGCTTGGCCTTAACCCATTAAGGTATCGGGCAACTTTCTCCTTATCAGCTTCTGCATGGCCTGTTCTGATGAGAAGTCGATAGAACTCCTCTGTATACTCCTGAACAGATCTTCCCGCTTGCTTCAAACTCTGCATTTTCTTCAGTAGGTCAAGCTCATAATCAACAGGAATGAACTGTCACTTCAATTTATCCACCATTCGATCCCATCTTGTGATTTTCTCCTTTCCCCTTCTATTTCGCTCCAACTGAATCTCTTGCCACCATATCTCCGCATGACCTTTCAGTCTGGCCTTCGCAAATTTGACCCTATCAGGATCCTCAACATCTTCATACTCAAAATATTCTTCACATTCATTGATCCAGTCGATCAATTCCTCTGGGTTAAGATTTCCAGAAAATGTAGGAACCTCAATCTTAGGTCTTTTCCCAATCTTGGAAATCGCCCGAAAAAGTCTTTCTTCCTCCTGGTTCACAATTTCAATTTCTCCTTCTTGATATTCTTCTTCGGCTTCATCCTCGCTTTCGTCTCTGACATTAAGATTCATTCCTCTGTGAATCTCTTCTTGCAATGCTCGCACTTGTCTCTGCAGCTCTCTAACCTTAGGTGTCACAGCACCAGGTCTTCCGCCACGTTCTCTTCGTGGAGGCATTTTCGCGATGCGCACTGAAACCCTAACCACGGTCCTGGTGCAAACTGCCTCACAATCGGCGATCTGTTTACACACTCAGAAAAACCTGGCTCTGATACCACTTGATGAAGGGTGCTCCCCTTAATACCACAAACACATAACAGAAATAGAGAAACAACAACAATATGCAAGAACAGAAAATTGGCTTCTTATTATCTCCACAAATGTGGAATTACAAACTTTTAGAATTACAGTAAGCAAAGCCACATGGGCATTCCCTTACAATATTTTGTAGGACAAAGCCTCGAACTATTACCCAGATCTACTACCCAGAACTATTCTGAACTGCCTAAGACAATAATACAGCCTTCCTTATATAGGCAATTTTTCACCGCCTGGGAAGGTTCCAGAATTTTAGCCAATAAGGCCGACCAAACTTAGAATTAATTTATTTTACATTTCATTACATCATAGCCGGCTCAAGATAACCTTCGAAACCCGAACAGAAATTTTGAAGAAAATTATTTTTCGCCATTTCAGGTGGCCCAACTTCCGAAGACCATAAGTCATCACCAATTGACCCGATCGGCTATTATAACCCCATTTCGGAAACGCCACGAAGCGCTCTACAGGCTTGACCCGCGCAAGCGCCCGTCACTCAAATTTTTAACCTCATCCGGGGCCTCTAAAGCCTTCAAAACTGAGTTCAAAGTTTCTATACCCTGCTGCCAATACCGAAAATCTTCAATATCTTCCAATATACACTTGATCTGGCAATGAAACTTTACTGGCAGACTTATATGACCAAAATGAACCTCCAAGAAAGAAATCAGATCATTCTGATCACATACGAAAATTACAAAAAATAGTAACTTTCCATAAATAGCAGCTCTGCACAAAATAACCCTTATTGAATACAAAAATAGAAATATTTTTGGGTGATGCAAGATTGCTCTTACACCCAGGATGCTCCTGCATCAGACACCCGGGGTAATTTGAGAAGTGACCCTGTCATGACTCAGGTGTGTAGAGGAAAACCAAGACGGTTAACCTCCTCCTTTGTTAGCCATGATGAATCTTCAACAGGTCGTCCTTTCCACTTGACCAGATATTCTTCATATGTACTGTTCCTTGTGCTTCTGCCAACACGACTATCCAGTATATCTTCAATCTCCTTAGTGTCTGAACTAGTTGCTGGAATACTCCACTGTGCTGCTGTGATCTCATTGTCAACACCTCCTTCATGATACTCTGTCAAATCTGAAATGTTAAACACTGGTGAAATATTCAGCTCAGTAGGCAATTCTACCTCATATGCATTTCCTGAATCATGTTTCTTCAGTATCTTACATGGCCCAAACTTCTTCATTTTCAGCTTGTTATATGTACCAACTGGAAACCGCTCCTTCCGCAAATGAACCATGACTTCATCACCTACCTGAAATTCCTTATGCCTCCTTTTTTCATCTGCCTTAGCCTTATACTGTGCGTTCATCTTGGTAATATGCTTCCTCACCTCCTCATGGATGTTCTTCAAGTGTTCTGCAAAATCCTCAGCTTCAGCACTACTTATTTCTCCTTTATCTATCTTCCTCAATTCAGATGCATTTCTTGGACTACTTCCATATACAATCTGGAATGGTGATTTACCAGTACTCCTGTTGACAGAATTATTATATGCAAATTCCGCCTGTGGTAAAATCAAATCCCATCCTGTTGGCTTATCTCCAACCAAACATCTCAGCAAATTTCCCAAACTCCTATTCACCACCTCTGTCTGTCCATCAGTCTGTGGATGATGTGATGAACTGAACTTCAAATCTGTCTTCAACTTTTTCCACAATGTACGCTAGAAATATCCAACAAACTTAGTGTCCCGATCTGAAACTATAGTCTTTGGCAAACGATGAAGTCTCACTACTTCTCTGAAAAACAATTCTGCTACATGAACAGCATCATTAGTCTTCTTGCAGGGAATGAAATGTGCCATCTTTGAAAATCTGTCAACTACTACAAAAATTGAATCATGTCCCCGCTGTGTCCTCGGTAAACCAAGAACAAAGTCCATGCTGATATCCTCCCAAGGCTTGTCTGGTATAGGTAATGGCTGATACAACCCCGTATTCTGCTTCACTCCTTTCGCCATCTGACATACTCTGCAACTCTGTACAAACTTCTTCACATCTTGTTGCAACTATGGCCAATAATAATTCTCACTAACCAAACCAAGGGTTTTGTCACGACCAAAATGTCCAGCCAATCCTCCGCTATGCTTCTCCTTGATGAGATTCTCCCTCATAGAACTTCGTGGAATGCACAACTGACTCCCTCTGAATAGCATATCATCCTGGATGATGAAATCCAACCATTTCGTCCTGTCTAGAGTAACAGGTTCTGTACAAGCTTTCCAAGCTTCACCAAAATCAGGATCCTCTGGATACAAATTCTTGAGTTACTTGAACCCAACCACTTCAATCTGCATTTCTGTCAGCAATAGTTGCCTTCTGCTAAGAGCATCTGCAACCCTATTAGACTTTCCACTCCTGTGTTTCAAAACAAATGTATAACTCTGCAAAAACTCAACCCATTTCAAATGCCTTTGATTCAATTTTTCTTGACTATTCAAATATTGCAAAGCTTGATGATCAGTATACAAAACAAACTCTTTAGGAAGCAGATAATGTCTCCACTTCTTTAATGCCTGAACTATAGCATAAAATTCCTGATCATAAACAGAATATTTCCTCTTGGCATCATTTAACTTCTCACTGAAATAAGCAACAGGTTTACCTTCTTGGCTCATAACAGCTCCTATTGCAGTACCACTAGCATCACAATCTACTTGAAACACCTTATTAAAATCTGGAAGTGCTAAAACTGGTTGTTCTGTAACTTTTTGTTTCAACAATTGAAAACTCTTTTCTGCCCCGTTAGTCCACTTAAACTCTTTTCTATCCCCTCTCATTGTTTCAGTCAAGGGTCCACAAATACTGCTAAAATTTCTGATAAACTTTCTGTAAAAGCTAGCTAGACCATGAAAAGATCTTACCTCAGTAGCACTCCTTGGAGTAGGCCATTCAAGGATAGCCTGTACCTTCTCTGGGTCCATTTTTAGACCTTCTGCTGAAACTGCAAATCTCAAATACACTAACTCTTTCTTCACAAAACTGCACTTCTTCAAATTAATCAACAATTTCTCTTCTCTCAACTTCTCAAATACCATACGAATATGCATCATATGCTCATCCAATGTCTTACTAAAGATCAAAATATCATCTAGATAAACAATGACAAACTTACCTAGAAATTCTTTCAGAACCTCGTTCATGAGCCGCATGAAAGTGCTCGGTGCATTGGTTAGCCCAAAAGGCATGACTAACCACTCATACAGTCCTTCCTTTGTCTTGAAGGCAGTCTTCCATTCATCTCCTTCTCTGATCCGAATCTGATGATATCCACTTTTTAGATCTATTTTTGAAAAATACACAGCTCCACTCAAACAGTCCATAATATCATCCATTCGTGGCAATGGAAACCTATACTTGATTGTGATCTTGTTTATTGCCCTAGAATCTGTACACATCCTCCATTCTCCATTCTTCTTTGGTGCTAATACTGCTGGTACAGCACAGGAACTCAGACTCTCACGGATCAATCCTTTCTGTAACAACTCATGTACTTGTCTGTTCAACTCCTCACTTTTTGCAGGTGTCATTCTGTGTGCTGCCTTGTTCGGCAAACTCGCTCCTGGGATCAAGTCCATCTGATGACTGATCTTCCTGACTGGTGGTAATCCATCAGGCACGTTATCGGATACAATATCCTGAAACTCATTCAACAAATCTGCAACTTCTACAGGAACATCTTCTACTTCCTCTTTACCAGCTTTTGGAATTAAAGCAAAACATACATGCTCATGCCTCATACCATCTAGGAAATTTCTTCCATCAACAAGAGTTATCCTTGTAGTACCACATACCTTTTCTTCAGTCTCCTTCGATGGTTTTAGCTTATGTCGCACTCCATCCTTTCTCAGGGAATAGGTATTCGCACGACCATCATGTACAGCACATCTGTCAAACTGCCATGGTCTACCCAAAAACATATGACATGCATCCATAGATATGATATCACACAATACCTCATCTTGGTATCCGCCGATCTTGAACTTTACCGGGCACTGTTCACTGACCATGACCTTGTGGTCATCCTGCACCCAGGCAATCCGATATGGATGTGGGTGTTTCTGTCTCTTGAGCTTCAACTTTGTCACCATCTCTTCTGACACCAAATTGTCAGTGCTTCCACTATCGATAATCACATCACAGCATTTACCCTCACACTTGCATCTAGTGCGAAACAGGCTCCTCCTTTGTTCAGGTTCATTCTCACCACTCAGCAAGACTCTTCTATTAATTAGCATTTCTCCTATTTCAGCATCTTCAGAATTTGATGATCTAGCATCTTCATCGACATGTGCAACTCTGGCCTGGCCTTCATTTCTCCTATCTGTTCTGCCTTGGCGCTGAGGACATTCAAATGCCCTGTGACCTTCTTCTCCACAGTGAAAACATGTTCCACGGAAGCCACCTCTTCCAGATCCTTGTCCTCTTCCTCTCCCTCTTTGATCTCTATTATTCTGATCCTGGAAGCGATTGAAATTATTTCCTCGCTGATTCTGACTGCTACTGGCCTCATCCTTCTTTTTCGGATCTTCATTTCGGCCACCATATGACCGTCCACTAGATCGTCCACCATGACCTCTTTCGTTTTGTCTGCTCTCAAACTTCTTGTTCAGCTTTTCCTCTACTTTTAGGGCAAACTGGTATGCCTCTTCAATACTATTCATTCGAACCAGATTCAGCTCCTCCTGAATGCTTGGCCTTAACCCATTAAGGTATCGGGCAACTTTCTCCTTATCAGTTTCTGCATGGCCTGTTTTGATGAGAAGTCGATAGAACTCCTCTGTATACTCTTGAACAGATCTTCCTCCTTGCTTCAAACACTGCATTTTCTTCAGTAGGTCAAGCTCATAATCAATAGGAATGAACTGTCGCTTCAATTTATCCACCATTCGATCCCATCTCGTGATTTTCTCCTTTCCCCTTCTATTTCGCTCCAACTGAATCTCTTGCCACCATATTTTCGCATGACCTTTCAGTCTGGCCTTCGCAAATTTGACCCTATCAGGATCCTCAACATCTTCATACTCAAAATATTCTTCACATTCATTGATCCAGTCGATCAATTCCTCTGGGTTAAGATTTCCAGAAAATGTAGGAACCTCAATCTTAGGTCTTTTCCCAATTTTGGAAATCGCCTGAAAAAGTCTTTCTTCCTCCTGGTTCACAATTTCAATTTCTCCTTCTTGATATTCTTCTTCAGCTTCATCCTCGCTTTCGTCTCTGACATTAAGATTCATTCCTCTGCG
Organism: Chamaecyparis obtusa; assembly: GCA_027943335.1. NCBI lineage: Eukaryota > Viridiplantae > Streptophyta > Pinopsida > Cupressales > Cupressaceae > Chamaecyparis > Chamaecyparis obtusa. Next base: position 18,085 of record BSBK01013888.1, on the reverse strand, counting down.
AATCTCTTCTTGCAATGCTCGCACTTGTCTCTGCAGCTCTCTAACCTCAGGTGTCACAGCACCAGGTCTTCCGCCACGTTCTCTTCGTGGAGGCATTTTCGCGATGCGCACTGAAACTCTAACCACGGTCCTGGTGCAAACTGCCTCACAGTCGGCGATCTGTTTACACACTCAGGAAAACTTGGCTCTGATACCACTTGATGAAGGGAGCTCCCCTTAATACCACAAACACATAACAGAAATAGAGAAACAACAACAATATGCAAGAACAGAAAATTGGCTTCTTATTATCTCCACAAATGTGGAATTACAAACTTTCAGAATTACAGTAAGCAAAGCCACATGGGCATTCCCTTACAATATTCTGTAGGACAAAGCCTCGAACTATTACCCAGATCTACTACCCAGAACTATTCTGAACTGCCTAAGACAATAATACAGCCTTCCTTATATAGGCAATTTTTCACCGCCTGGGAAGGTTCCAGAATTTTAGCCAATAAGGCCGACCAAACTTAGAATTAATTTATTTTACATTTCATTACATCATAGTCGGCTCAAGATAACCTTCGAAACCCGAACATAAATTTTGAGGAAAATTATTTTTCGCCATTTCAGGTGGCCCAACTTTCGAAGACCATAAGTCATCACCAGTTGACCCGATCGGGTATTATAACCCCATTTCAGAAATGCCACGAAGCGCTCTACAGGCTTGACCCGCGCAAGCGCCCGTCACCCAAATTTTCAACCTCATCCGGGGCCTCTAAAGCCTTCAAAACTGAGTTCAAAGTTTCTGTACCCTGCTGCCAATACCGAAAATCTTCAATATCTTTCAATATACACTTGATCTGGCAATGAAACTTTACTGGCAGACTTATATGACCAAAATGAACCTCCAAGAAAGAAATCAGATCATTCTGAGCACATACGAAAATTACCAAAAATAGTAACTTTCCATAAATAGCAGCTCTGCACAAAATAACCCTTATTGAATACAAAAACAAAAATATTTTTGGGTGATGCAAGATTACTCTTACACCCAGGATGCTCCTGCATCAGACACCCGGGGTAATTTGAGAAGTGACCCTGTCACGACTCAGGTGTGTAGAGGAAAACCAAGACGGTTAACCTCCTCCTTTGTTAGCCATGATGAATCTTCAACAGGTCGTCCTTTCCACTTGACCAGATATTCTTCATATGTCCTGTTCCTTGTGCTTCTGCCAACACGACTATCTAGTATATCTTCAATCTCCTTAGTGTCTGAACTAGTTGCTGGAATACTCCACTGTGCTGCTGTGATCTCATTGTCAACACCTCCTTCATGATACTCTGTCAAATCTAAAATGTTAAACACTGGTGAAATATTCAGCTCAGTAGGCAATTCTACCTCATATGCATTTCCTGAATCATGTTTCTTCAGTATCTTACATGGCCCAAACTTCTTCATTTTCAGCTTGTTATATGTACCAACTGGAAACTGCTCCTTCCGCAAATGAACCATGACTTCATCACCTACCTGAAATTCCTTATGCCTCCTTTTCTCATCTGCCTTAGCCTTATACTGTGCGTTCATCTTGGTAATATGCTTCCTCACCTCCTCATGGATGTTCTTCAAGTGTTCTGCAAAATCCTCAGCTTCAGCACTACTTATTTCTCCTTTATCTATCTTCCTCAATTCAGATGCATTTCTTGGACTACTTCCATATACAATCTGGAATGGTGATTTACCAGTGCTCCTGTTGACAGAATTATTGTATGCAAATTCCGCCTGTGGTAAAATCAAATCCCATCCTGTTGGCTTATCTCCAACCAAACATCTCAGCAAATTTCCCAAACTCCTATTCACCACCTCTGTCTGTCCATCAGTCTGTGGATGATGTGATGAACTGAACTTCAAATCTGTCTTCAACTTCTTCCACAATGTACGCCAGAAATATCCAACAAACTTAGTGTCCCGATTTGAAACTATGGTCTTTGGCAAACCATGAAGTCTCACTACTTCTCTGAAAAACAATTCTGCTACATGAACAACATCATTAGTCTTTTTACAGGGAATGAAATGTGCCATCTTTGAAAATCTGTCAACTACTACAAAAATTGAATCATGTCCCCGCTGTGTCCTCGGTAAACCAAGAACAAAGTCCATGCTGATATCCTCCCAAGGCTTGTCTGGTATAGGTAATGGCTGATACAACACCGTATTCTGCTTCACTCCTTTCACCATCTGACATACTCTGCAACTCTGTACAAACTTCTTCACATCTTGTTGCAACTATGGCCAATAATAATTCTCACTAACCAAACCAAGGGTTTTGTCACGACCAAAATGTCCAGCCAATCTTCCGCTCTGCTTCTCCTTGATGAGATTCTCCCTCATAGAACTTCGTGGAATGCACAACTGACTCCCTCTGAATAGCATATCATTTTGGATGATGAAATCCAACCATTTCGTCCTGTCTAGAGTAACAGGGTCTGTACAAGCTTTCCAAGCTTCACCAAAATCAGGATCCTCTGGATACAAATTCTTGAGTTCCTTGAACCCAACCACTTCAATCTGCATTTCTGTCAGCAATAGTTGCCTTCTGCTAAGAGCATCTGCAACCCTATTAGACTTTCCACTCCTGTGTTTCAAAACAAATGTATAACTCTGCAAAAACTCAACCCATTTCAAATGCCTTTGATTCAATTTTTCTTGACTATTCAAATATTGCAAAGCTTGATGATCAGTATACAAAACAAACTCCTTAGGAAGCAGATAATGTCTCCACTTCTTTAATGCCTGAACTATAGCATAAAATTCCTGATCATAAACAGAATATTTCCTCTTGGCATCATTTAACTTCTCACTGAAATAAGCAACAGGTTTACCTTCTTGGCTCATAACAGCTCCTATTGCAGTACCACTAGCATCACAATCTACTTGAAACACCTTATTAAAATCTGGAAGTGCTAAAACTGGTTGTTCTGTAACTTTTTGTTTCAACAATTGAAAACTCTTTTCTGCCCCGTTAGTCCACTTAAACTCTTTTCTATCCCCGTTCATTGTTTTAGTCAAGGGTCCACAAATACTGCTAAAATTTCTGATAAACTTTCTGTAAAAGCTAGCTAGACCATGAATAGATCTTACCTCAGTAGCACTCCTTGGAGTAGGCCATTCAAGGATAGCCTGTACCTTCTCTGGGTCCATTTTTAGACCTGCTGCTGAAACTAAAAATCCCAAATACACTAACTCTTTCTTCACAAAACTGCACTTCTTCAAATTAATCAACAATTTCTCTTCTCTCAACTTCTCAAATACCATACGAATATGCATCATATGCTCATCCAATGTCTTACTAAAGATCAAAATATCATCTAGATAAACAATGACAAACTTACCTAGAAATTCTTTCAGAACCTCGTTCATGAGCCGCATGAAAGTGCTCGGTGCATTGGTTAGCCCAAAAGGCATGACTAACCACTCATACAGTCCTTCCTTTGTCTTGAAGGCAGTCTTCCATTCATCTCCTTCTCTGATCCGAATCTGATGATATCCACTTTTTAGATCTATCTTTGAAAAATACACAGCTCCACTCAAATAGTCCATAATATCATCCATTCGTGGCAATGGAAACTTGTACTTGATTGTGATCTTGTTTATTGCCCTAAAATCTGTACACATCCTCCATTCTCCATTCTTCTTTGGTGCTAATACCGCTGGTACAGCACAGGGACTCAGACTCTCACGGATCAATCCTTTCTGTAACAACTCATGTACTTGTCTGTTCAACTCCTCACTTTCTGCAGGTGTCATTCTGTGTGCTGCCTTGTTCGATAAACTCGCTCCTGGGATCAAGTCCATTTGATGACTGATCTTCCTGACTGGTGGTAATCCATCAGGCACGTTATCGGATACAATATCCTGAAACTCATTCAACAAATCTACAACTTCTACAGGAACATCTTCTACTTCCTCTTTACCAGCTTTTGGAATTAAAGCAAAACATACATGCTCATGCCTCATACCATCTAGGAAATTTCTTCCATCAACAAGAGTTATCCTTGCAGTACCACATACCTTTTCTTCAGTCTCCTTTGATGGTTTTAGCTTATGTCGCACTCCATCCTTTGTCAGGGAATAGGTATTCGCACGACCATCATGTACAGCACATCTGTCAAACTGCCATGGTCTACCCAACAACATATGACATGCATCCATAGATATGATATCACACAATACCTCATCTTGGTATCCCCCGATCTTGAACTTTACCGGGCACTGTTCACTGACCATGACCTTGTGGTCATCCTGCACCCAGGCAATCCGATATGGATGTGGGTGTTTCTGTCTCTTGAGCTTCAACTTTGTCACCATCTCTTCTGACACCAAATTGTCAGTGCTTCCACTATCGATAATCACATCACAACATTTACCCTCACACTTGCATCTAGTGCGAAACAGGCTCCTCCTTTGTTCAGGTTCATTCTCACCACTCAGCAAGACTCTTCTATTAATTAGTATTTCTCCTCTTTCAGCATCTTCAGAATTTGATGATCTAGCATCTTCATCGACATGTGCAACTCTGGCCTGGCCTTCATTTCTCCTATCTGTTCTGCCTTGGCGCTGAGGACATTCAAATGCCCTGTGACCTTCTTCTCCACAGTGAAAACATGTTCCACGGAAGCCACCTCTTCCAGATCCTTGTCCTCTTCCTCTCCCTCTTTGATCTCTATTATTCTGATCCTGGAAGCGATTGAAATTATTTCCTCGCTGATTCTGACTGCTACTGGCCTCATCCTTCTTTTTCGGATCTTCATTTCGGCCACCATATGACCGTCCACCAGATCGTCCACCGCGACCTCTTCCGTTTTGTCTGCTCTCAAACTTCTTGTTCAGCTTTTCCTCTACTTTTAGGGCAAACTGGTATGCCTCTTCAATACTATTCATTCGAACCAGATTCAGCTCCTCCTGAATGCTTGGCCTTAACCCATTAAGGTATCGGGCAACTTTCTCCTTATCAGCTTCTGCATGGCCTGTTCTGATGAGAAGTCGATAGAACTCCTTTGTATACTCCTGAACAGATCTTCCTGCTTGCTTCAAACTCTGCATTTTCTTCAGTAGGTCAAGCTCATAATCAACAGGAATGAACTGTCGCTTCAATTTATCCACCATTCGATCCCATCTCGTGATTTTCTCCTTTCCCCTTCTATTTCGCTCCAACTGAATCTCTTGCCACCATATCTTCGCATGACCTTTCAGTCTGGCCTTCGCAAATTTGACCCTATCAGGATCCTCAACATCTTCATACTCAAAATATTCTTCACATTCATTGATCCAGTCGATCAATTCCTTTGGGTTAAGATTTCCAGAAAATGTAGGAACCTCAATCTTAGGTCTTTTCCCAATCTTGGAAATCGCCTGAAAAAGTCTTTCTTCCTCCTGGTTCACAATTTCAATTTCTCCTTCTTGATATTCTTCTTCGGCTTCATCCTCGCTTTCGTCTCTGACATTAAAATTCATTCCTCTGCGAATCTCTTCTTGCAATGCTCGCACTTGTCTCTGCAGCTCTCTAACCTTAGGTGTCACAGCACCAGGTCTTCCGCCACGTTCTCTTCGTGGAGGCATTTTCGCGATGCGCGCTGAAACCCTAACCACGGTCCTGGTGCAAACTGCCTCACAATCGGCGATCTGTTTACACACTCAGGAAAACCTGGCTCTGATACCACTTGATGAAGGGTGCTCCCCTTAATACCACAAACACATAACAGAAATAGAGAAACAACAACAATATGCAAGAACAGAAAATTGGCTTCTTATTATCTCCACAAATGTGGAATTACAAACTTTTAGAATTACAGTAAGCAAAGCCACATGGGCATTCCCTTACAATATTCTGTAGGACAAAGCCTCGAACTATTACCCAGATCTACTACCCAGAACTATTCTGAACTGCCTAAGACAATAATACAGCCTTCCTTATATAGGCAATTTTTCACCGCCTGGGAAGGTTCCAGAATTTTAGCCAATAAGGCCGACCAAACTTAGAATTAATTTATTTTACATTTCATTACATCATAGTCGGCTCAAGATAACCTTCGAAACCCTCACAAAAATTTTGAAGAAAATTATTTTTCGCCATTTCAGGTGGCCCAACTTCCGAAGACCATAAGTCATCACCAGTTGACCCGATCGGCTATTATAACCCCATTTCAGAAATGCCACGAAGCGCTCTACAGGCTTGACCCGCGCAAGCGCCCGTCACTCAAATTTTCAACCTCATCCGGGGCCTCTAAAGCCTTCAAAACTGAGTTCAAAGTTTCTGTACCCTGCTGCCAATACCGAAAATCTTCAATATCTTCCAATATACACTTGATCTGGCAATGAAACTTTACTGGCAGACTTATATGACCAAAATGAACCTCCAAGAAAGAAATCAGATCATTCTGAGCACATACGAAAATTACCAAAAATAGTAACTTTCCATAAATAGCAGCTCTGCACAAAATAACCCTTATTGAATACAAAAACAGAAATATTTTTGGGTGATGCAAGATTGCTCTTACACCCAGGATGCTCCTGCATCATCATCATAACAAACATTATCATTTACATTGGAATCCTAAACAATTGTCCAGCTCATCATCTTTAGTCGATAGTCATAAGATCCATTTATTTCTTTCACTCGGTCAATACCATAATGCATTGATGATAACTAGCTTGGTTAACACTATACTCAGTATACACTACACTTGCTCGATGTATACCGAATTCTTCATTTACTGACTACATAAATTTATTCATTCTTGATCTTCAATACATAATAGATTCATGTAATACAATCAAACAACCAACACAATGCCATAGACTCATCAACAAGTTACCTAATGAGTACTATATTCATAACTTTCCCATCCATCTCATCTTCATGTAGATATCTCATTCCTTTATCATTTTTCCTTCTTAAGATGTTTGTAATCATCATAATAAGTACAGTCAAAACTAGTTGACATCAATGACAATACATTAACTGATTTAATGTCTTACATACACATGAGTAGCTCAGTGAACATCAATCACTGCCTTCAAATATCCAATTCATCATCAAACTCTTCCTCAAGATATTCAATCACTTGTAGTTCATCATAGATGTCTCTCTAAGTGAGCTTAAGAGTAGTGTAAATGAGACAATCTAAGTACTAGGTAAAAGTACAAACTAGGTAGATGATAAATTCACTTTTCACACTAACACAACCCTTAAGTGATGCTTATATAGAAAGCTAAACACTAAAAATATGAGTCTAAAAAATAAGGCTAATAAAGATCTCTTATAAATAGAGAAAACCCTTAGGCAAAAAACTCCTAAAAATAGAGAAGGGGAAGGAATAAAATTCCTCAAAATATTGTTGAATATTGTGTTTTTAATGAGCCGAACGACATACTAGGCCTCCTCCATTGTACGAAACCCACACTCTTCCCTATAATGCCCCCTCTATAAGGTAATGACACCTCCCCCTCCCCCTCCCCATACCGTGCACACTTCCACCGTATCATGCACACTTCCACTGTATCATGCAAACTTCCACCGTACCATACACACTTCAACCATACCATGCACACTTCCATCGTACCACACACACTGCATGACTACACTCTACACACCGCATGCCACACACTATAATTTGGTACCCTTCGGTACGTGACACTCAACACCCTTTGGATTTGGCACCCTCCGACACTCGGCAACCTTCGACACCTGCCTCCTTTGGAACTCAACCTTCAAGACTTGGTACCTGACAACTAAATATTATACTCGTATTTAGAAATATGAATGACTATTATTATAATCCAAGATAACACAATAGATCGTAGTTCAACGCATATGCAAACCATAGAAATGAAATGCTAGTAAGTGGAGACTTATATTCTTAGATTATATCCAAATGCACAAATTTTTCTTCGCAAGAAGACTTCACAAATTTGAAAATAAAGTACACAATGAAATATCTAAAGAGATATCTCCAACAACAGACTAGGGTGGCTACTAACCATGGAAACTACAATTATAGACTAGGGAAGGTCTTCCACCTCTGAAACTACACACAAGACTCAATTCCAATTGGAATCACAAATACACAAGAAAAGATAACTCCATGTTGCTTTCCTATACTGCCAACCATCGCCTTATAAAGACCTCCAAGAAGTTTCCAAAAGGGTACCATGGGCCAACATCATTTTATTTATTATATATTATTATTTTGGTCTTTCTTTTATTTTATAACTAAATTTATTAATTAAAGAAGTCCTTTATAATATTATTTAATTTTTGAGATCACTTAATTAATTAATTTAATTAAGTCACTTTATTAAAATTGGGGACATTACAGTGTTGTCAATGATGTTAAAGAGATTGTTGATGTTACTCAGAGATTGTAAAGTTGTTGAGTATAGTATGTGAGAATATGTTACAACAACATAGGACAAAGTCCAGGAAATGATTGCATAGCTCTCATGTAGAATGTTAATGTTATCATTATGTATTGATATTAGTTGTTCGTGAATGCCTAGTGCATTTGTAGAGGCCTAGAAGTTTTTGCATTGAGTTTCCAAGTCTCGTTGTTAAGATATTGTAAAATTATTACGCCTTAATACAGTTGTTTTTAATATCAAATTCAACCATAGTTAAGTATTTTTCATTGTGCTTTGTAAGATAAGGCTACACACAAAGACATATATCTTTGAGTTTCAAAGGTTTTTCTTCTATATACAAAAATTTAGAGACAAGTTCAAGTGTACACAGTGTTAAATTGTTAATTGTGCATAAGTTTTGTTGTATGTGCTAGAGAAAGGAGACATATGCTAAATAGAGGAAGCATGGGAAAGTAGTTTGGGATTAGATGAGTTCATATTGGGAGGCACATAACACCTTCTTACTCTTGGTGTTGGTTTTATGAATGAGCTAACTATACATTTGGTAAATAAGGAAGTTATCTTTGGAAAACTTGCGAAAATTGTAATTAAGTTCTAGGTTGACATGAAGATGTAAATGATATTGGAATTTGTGTATATATTGTGCTGGAAATTAGTTTCATTCTAATGCATAGTTGCGAGGTTGAGAGTGTATGGATGAAATATCTATGACAAGAAGGTGGTGAATGAGTATGTGTTGTGAAGTGGAAATTAAGACGTCTTCTGCTATGAAAAAAATATCAAGTAGATAAGCTTGTACAATCTGCATGATGTATCTTTTGTATTTCTTATATCTTGTTTCTATTTGAGGATGGAGCCTCTTAATCTAATGGGTTCTTGGTTCTTTGTAATATGAGATTTGTGCCTCCTATAGGTTGGTGTCTACTAATTCATTGTAATTCTTTATTGTTTTGTGAGGTTGGATTTGGCAATATTTACAAGCATCTTTTCTCATTGTCATTTTACCCTTCCAGGTTTCCACATAGATATACAGTTCTCTAATGTTGATGTGTGATTTCCTCATAACTTATATAGTTTTCTTAACAATTTATGATATGTGATAAATATAATAATATTTCTCCAAGTTTTGAAAATGAAATTAGAATATACTGATGCACCTCGACTCTCAATACATCATTGTGCATAAAAATTATGTCCCACAAGGATAGGAACATGAAGATGAAATACTCTTGAAGCGTATAGTTACATAAACTATATTGGAGACTAACTATTAGTTTTTTTGAGAATCAACAATCTCTCTAATGAATGGCATCAAAGAAAAAATAGGTTCATACTCCCACTAAAGTGGAGACTAAACGTAACGTTGTAAATTGCATCCCTATGCAATTTCTTTCTCACCTAGGCCCTCTTTTAGTGTTCCTAGCCTCTCGTAGCTGATACGTTCGATCCAACTCAATTATGAATTTAATTATGACACCCATCTTCAATTTTGGACCTAAAGTCCTAATTCAAATGCATATTGGGAGAGGAGGTCACCTCAAGTGACCCACTCCATGTTGACCTTTGTATCCTCTGTAGTATGATTTTATGGGTTAATTAATGCACTTTTTGTAATTAATATTTTATGCCCTTTCAACTACGTTAGTGTAGTTGATATGTCTGAATGATCAACTCATTAAAGTGAGGGGAAAATTTATTGTTGCAAATTGTACCTTGTACCAATTTCACACTTATGTATTGTGTTAGGCGCATTTGTGCCAAAACTTGTGATTGTGATTTCATAATTCCAACTTTATAGGTAGCAAAGATGAAGTGTCAGAATCATGTGGTTTAATTTTTGGAAAATATTAGAAAAAAAAAGATTGTGGCACACAAAATTTTGCAATGTGTTGATGTCTTGATAGATTCCAAGATTCAAATAAAAATACTAACCATATTTTCCCTTGATGGATGTCACAGTGGCCAAACATGTTTGAAATGACTAATCCTATCCATTCCAATCAACAAAACATTTTTTTCTCCTATTTTTGGCATTCTTGGGTAATATTTTTTAGCTTCTCTCTCTCAGGTGAGAGAGAGAGAGAGAGAGAGAGACTCTCTCTCTCTCTCTCTCTCTCTCTCTCTCTCTCTCTCTCTCACACACACACACACACACACACACACACACACACACACAACAAAGCTCTATTTTCTTGGACACTTAGAAAATCCAAAACCCCTATTGTTGCAAATCTATCATGTCTACTGTCTCAAGAGAGGAGCCATAGTTGTCACTAACACTCTCTCACAAGCCATTTTACAATCTTGTCTATTATTATTATATGATCTTGTCTATTGTCTTTTTATTGTGATAGAGGTTCTTCTCCATAATGAAGTTTGTTTCCATCACATGTCCATTTTATTTTGTCTTCTAATCTTGTCTATTTATTCATGGAGGTGGAATCATCAAAGTGATGGTTTGACTAAGGCAAACCTTTTTACAACCCTCAACATTTTTTTCATCTCCATGTATGTAAGAAAATAGGTTTGACAAACAGGAAACCTCTGTCAACCAACTTTTTGATTGTTGATGTGTATGACAACACATTTACATAAACATCCTCATGGTGCACTAGTGTCTGATGTCAAGAGTTAACCCTCTTGGTATTGTAATATATTGCTTCTATACTTTTCATTTTCATAGTCCAAACATTTTCATTGTATTGTTCAATAATTTTAGTTTTACATTCTTTATTGAACTTAGTGCTAAAATCTAGTTTCTTAGTGTCCCTTTACTAGTTCAATTGAGCATTTTAATATTGAGGTAATTTTGGGATATTTTCTCCTTGAGATCTCATAATCTTGAGACTAGTGAATCCATTTCTTTAGAATATGATAATCTCTTTAATTCCAACTGATATAGATCTTTAATAAATAATATATATTTAATAGAATGGTTAACCTACTAAATAATAGTATTAATCATGAGTGCCAACACATAAATACCATCTATGGTTAGATGGGGAAAAATATAGTGGGTATTGATATTTCAGAAAAAATAAGAAAAATTAAATGAATATTAATGAGTTTTATAACAATGAATTGAAATTCAATATAGATAGTTGAGAGAGAGACTTTAAATTGTAGTTTTTCTTTAATATGATATACACCTATTATTTGTATCTATAAATATAAATGAGAAAAGACATTTTTATGATGAATAGTGCATTTTTATATTAAAAAATAAAAAATAAATACACTAGTTTACATCAAAGATGGGTGGAATAAATCATATTCCAAAAGTCAATACAAGAGTCCAAAATATATTTTTTCACAACTTAAAAGAAGAAAAATAAAATGATATGACTTGTGTAATGAATCCAAACACATTTATATTGATTACTATATCGTTCCTACAATAATAAAGACTAAAGAGATTTCCTTGTCTGTATACCTTCATTTTAGGAGTCCTCTACTACATAACCACTAAATTAAAATCTTAAATATCACAACTTTTATAATAGTATAATCTTAAACTTTAAAAAAAAATTACAATTAAAAGTATATATGTTATATATATTTTTTTCTAAATAATTATTAATAAAAAATAGTATGTACTAGTCTAAATTTGATGGTCAGATAATTACATTTGCTAAAAAAAAATTTAAATATACTTTTTAAAGATTCTTATTATATGATAGAAAATATTTTATATATGATATATATAAATAATTATAAAAGCTATAATTAAATATATATCTAATTTGCAATATATATCTTACAATTAAAACATATATTAAGAGTGGAAGACTTTAAGCATATAATTATCCAAACAAATACTTGATCAAATTAATACCCTATAATTTTTGTATTTAATATATATTTTTTCCTTTAATATTATATATATGGTCTAATAGCCAAGTTGTCATGTTGTTTGGTAGGGGACCACGTCCCTTAATCTCTTTAAAAACTTAAATTTATGTTGAAGACTAAGTCTTAATTTTATCTTATTCCCTATGAAATCTACATAGATTAGATTTGGAATGTTAAGTCATACTATGGTTTAGAAATATAATATATATTATTAAAGATCATGTTTCTCAAGTCGACTTCCTCATAGAAGTCAAATGTTAAATGCCCTTAAAAAATATCAAGGAAAGTTAATTAAATATGATGAAAATTCTTTCAAAACGTTTTATTATAAGGAAACGTTTTATATGGTTGATAAATCATTTAAAAAAAATAAAAAATAAAAAAAATTGAGTTTTATGGATATGTAAGTATGAATGAGAAAATTTGCGGAAACTAATCTGCAATCTAAAAATATATTTTTAAAAGTATTTGGTCCTTATATATTTATTGATTTGTTTATTATGATGCGATATTATAAATTTTTTTAAAAAGTCTATATAATGAAATGGAGCATAATGAATTTTAAACATAAAACATTTTTTCTTGTTTGATTTTGTGTTATTAGTACTTGCTGATAGGCTAGCAAGTACTATTGCATCACTTTTTGCATTAGTGATTAAAATCAATTCTTTGCACCAATTATAATTTAGTATTTTCTTATTTTGTTAAAAATAACACATATTCTATAGTCTAAAATGTTAATTTTTTAAGTTTATAATTTGTAAAAATTATTTTTTGATGATATGATTGGCTAATACATTTGAGCTCTTATTATTGGAGTGAACCAATTAAAATGTACCACGTTTATTATTTATTGTACATGAAAATCGTGCATTCAAATAATACAATCTAATTTATATATCATCTGATTTTATTCAGTTTATGATTTACAACTTTATAGATACCTATTAAGAGATTGATAAGTTTTTCCTTATATTAAAATAATATTTTTATTTTTGTTATATTATAAAATATTGAATATTTTTTTAATTTATTTTAATATATATTATATAAATTTAGATTTAATAGAATAACATTATAATATTATTGAAAAAGAGTTATTTGGACTAAATAATTAATATTAAAATTAATTATAAGTAGAACTATTTTACAATTTAAATTAATTATAAATGATATTTTATAATTATTTATAAAATTAAAAAATATTATTAGAACTATAATTATAGTAATTTTATAACTTTTTATAATTAAATAATTACTTTACATATAAATTAAAATTAAAATTAAAATTAGTTATAAATTATTTTAATTAAAAATTCACTTTACATATAAATCAAAATTAAAATAAAATTTATTTATAAAACTAAAGGCAAGTACTTGGCCACTACGTGGCACTTGTTTCATGTTAGAGAATATTAGTATTTTACATTTGTTTTGATTTGTCAACATTTGTTATAATACAAGGTTTACAAAGCAAGTCTGTAGTATATGGTTCATAGTTCACAAAGATTCATTTGTATGATTACTGAGAAATTTTATTATGAATTGAATATGATTTTGTACCAAAGAAATTTTTTTATTTCAAATTTACATCATTTCATTATTTTAATTTTTTAATCTTAATTTAAGTTGTATATATATTGTTTATCTCTATATTTTATTTATGCTTTGCAAATAGTTTAGGTTTTGATGTATTTACAACCTTTATAATTAGTAAAACTCAACACTTATATCTATAAATAGTTATTATATTTGGTTTGTCTTTTTAGGTTTGTTAGATTTTTTAATGTTTTGAATAAAATTTGATTTTGTCAAGTATTAAAATTAAAAAGTAATATGATTGTAATAAGTTGTTCTTTGAATTGTCCAAGTGATATTTCTATAGATATAAGAGAATTTACATTTTCCTTTCACAATATTTTTTAATTGTTTTAGATGGTTTGAACATTCTTTATTTGAATTTTTGAAAAGATGGTTGAGCATTTTTTATATATTTGTTTAAGAGGGATTTTTAAAAAAAATAAAATATTATTTATATTTTATAACATTCAATTGATTAAATCATATCAATATTGTTTTGGATATTAATCAATAATAAAATAAGGGCGATGTTTCTTACAAGAGCACAACCCAAAGGTGTAAAAACCTACAACGATCTAATAATAGATCAATATAAAAAACTACTACTAAAGGAAGACAACAAATTATAAGCTGCAACTAACAACATATAGTCTATCAACTTATTCATAGCAAGGTTTAACAAAACATTGTACATAAACAAACTGTTCACCTTAGAACCTAAACTAGAATGCAAATATTAAACCCTAAAAAGATAGGAATTAAAGAGAAGTTCAGACTAGAATCAAAGTCCAGTTTTCTATAAAATAACAAAAGGAAAAAAATATTTTTCTGAAAAGCCTCCAAGGGCCAAAAGAACTAGAAACAAGATTTAAGAAAGGAGAATCATGCATGGCCAACATAATTTATGTCACACCTTGACTGGTAGAACACCTGACTCTAATCATTTGTAAGGAACTTGAAGAGTTCCTTATAGTTCCCTTCATTATTTGCATCCTTTCTAAGCACCTTACGCTACATTAGACACTGGGAAGATGCAAAACTATGCATAGCTTGGAGGCTGAAATCATATCAATATTGTTATTTGTCTTATTTTATTTACAATATTGAGAACCATTGTCTATATTAAAAATTTGGAATTTAAATTATTTTATAGATCCAATTAAGATTTTAATGCTTTTAGATTTGGTTAAATGTGTCAATCAATGTTAGAAACTTGAATTATATATTAAATAAAATCCATCTTGAAACCTTTTCCTTCTAAGTTTTTTCGAGCATTGCAATCTAAATAATTTAATGCTTTTTTAAAAATAAAGCATTTCCTAAATACATTTTGAATTTTTTAGATCCATAAATTATAATTTTTTAATCTATAATATTGATTTTCATTGTTACAAAATGCATTGCTCATTAAGATACATGATTTTAATTAGTTTTATTCATGATTTTGGTTAATAATGTTTCTTTGTTGTTATAATCTGTATCGTCCTAACAAGTTAGCACCTGTGATTGGGGGCTCTAGGACCTATTAGATCCCATTTGGGTGATTTTGAGGTTTGAATGTCCATTATGCTTGATCAAACCAACCTACATTTTCTCCTCCCACTCCTTTTAACCTTCCCCAACATCCCCATGAAATTTGAGCCCATTTTTCCTTGGACAAGTCATTTGGCTGACTTGTCCCTAGGGTTTTTGGCTCAAATTTTGCCTGGAGTCCAATGGCAAGGTTTTCCTCTATGATTTAGATTTGTAGTCAACTAGGATCAAATTTGAATCCTAAATGGAGGGAATTTAGTATAAAAGGACCACTTCTCCCCTCATTTGGCATATCATGATCAAATGCAAGAATTTGAGCTATCATCAAGCATTAAAGTTGTGCAATTGAGGATTTGGATTCAAGATTTGAAGGAAAGCATCCAATTCAAGATCTCCAAGATCCTTCCAAGATAAGGAAATTTTCTCCAATTGATGTAATTTTGTCTTCCATGATGGCCAAGTAGAGAAATTTTCAATCAAGTAAGAAGATTCCCCCCCCCCCCTCTCTCTCTCTCTCTCTCTCTCTCAAGTGGTTATCAAACATACATACATTCAAGATCTAGGAGTGAAAATCATATATCCATGCATTTGTGAAGTAATCCTTGATTCTACATCTCATTCCAAGCATATTTCATGACTCTTCATGGAGTTGAGCGATTACTACATCTGTTCATGAGGGTTTCACACAAGGTGAATCAACAATTTACCTTTTACATTAAACTTTCCTTTATGCAGTTTGAATTCAATTTCAAGGTTGATTCCTAAACAGGGGCTTGACCATGGAAAACCCCTTTCCATTTAACCTTTTTCTCCATTTTTTTGTGTGCAAGAACTAGTTGCGGAGTTGCAATTCTGGGTCTGAGTAGTGCAGGTGCAGTTACAAGATTTGGAAAAGTTTCATCATTTTGGTATTACTACCCGAACAAGTTGACAAGCCGACTTGTCCCTCAAAAATTGACTTGTCCCTTCCATTTTTCAATAAAAATTGCATAGTAGGAAGTTATAGGTACCAATTTCCTAGATCTAGAATTATAGTTGATTCTAACATTCCAACAGTCGAGAAATTTATATTCAAAATTTAGTTTTCCTTATCTTATTTCAAGGTACATTCATCCTCTCTCTTTTCCTTTGTACTTAATTCATAGATCATATTTTCTATCATCATATCACACTTTCATCCCCCTTAAAGAATACCAAATCCCCCTTGGGTTTAGAACTTACATTATCACCCTTCTTCCTTTGGTAGTGTGAATCAAGTTTTGCTTAAGGGTTGGTTTGTATTCTAATATATAGTCCCGAATCTTGGTGAGTGATCTACACTTTAGCATTTCTCACCATTTCTCAGTATACATTTTGGTGAACCTAACTTATTACATTTCCATTTTGATTTTGGTGTTAGAATTCATTTCTATGCATTTAGATATCTAAATCTATTTTGTATGCATTTATATCAAATTATTACAATATATGCATTTGCGTATCTATATTTGGTAGTTAGATTCTCTTTCCATAATCTCCTTTATATTGCATGCATCTATATCCATAGGTTTTATACACATTTGTATCTAGATCTACATTATATGCTTCTCATTTTCATAGTTACATCTACTTGGTTATGCTTTATATTTCATTCTTAAATTTGATAGTTAAGTGTGCTTTTCATAAAAAACTCTCAGTGTTTGGATAGCACGTTTCTTTAAAACCCCAGAAATTACACTATATTTATCTTTCCTCTCATTCCTTGTGCACGAGTGTTATCACTTTGAGTCCTACTATAGTAGTTTGATTAGAAGAAGTTATAGAATTATGGTTTTCTTTGATCCCAAGTCCTCTCTTTTTCCTAGGAATCTTGATGAGACCAACATGCATACTAGTGAGATCAATCCTATTATGGAGAATAACTCTTCCAATTCTTCTAATGATGAAGATAAGGCTTTAAGATTTCCTCCTTTGAAAGTCCAAAAAAATTCCAATGACTTTGAGAAATTTTAACAATGGCTAGGACAAGAAAACGCTAATCCTGAGGCCATTTTTGTTGTAGAAAGATTAAGGAAGATAATTCATAATGATGAACATGGTGTTGTAGACACCTAAAAATGGTTCACACCTATGTGTCCCCTTTTAAAATTTTTTCTATCTTGTGTAATTCCTCATTTGATCAATTACTAACATTTTCCACATTTCACATCATAACCTTGATCTCTTTGGCTGAATTGATCAAGTCCGAACCATCATTAGATCAATTCTAAACATTCCTAAGCATTCATAAATATTCCTTAACCATTCCTAAAATGATCCTCATTGATCCTAAATCTTTATCAAACCTTCCTAAATCATTATGAATTAGTCCTAATCAATCCAAGATCATTTCTATCACATTTGATCATTCTAAAATCAATTCTAGGGCATTGTCAAAGATCATCGATGTCCAATCAAATCACTTTTAAATCAGTCCAATCTTGTCGAATCCTTGTCAAACTTATCCTTATCAATTCAATCCAAGGCATTGTCAAATTTCATTGATGCCTAATCAAGTCTCTTTCAAATCAATCCAATCCTGAGTGCATTGTCAAAGTTCATTGATGCCTCATCATCATCATCATCTAATCCAAGTCATCTCAATAGCATTGTCCAAGTTCATTGATGCTATTTCATCACCATCAGTTAGCTCAATAGCATTGTCAAAGTTCATCATGTAATGTTATAGCGTTGGTT
>BSBK01013887.1:0-58263 GCA_027943335.1 Chamaecyparis obtusa | reverse complement strand
ATACGCTTTATGAATGGGGTGATGGCGAGGGTTTTAAGAAAACAATGGTAGAGGAGCATGGCACTTTCATAGGAGCAACTTGGAGTTGGAGATGAATCAAAATTCTTAAAATGTTTTGCATATCAAAAGACAACTAAATGTAATTGTACTGTGACTAGTACTAATTTGAAACCATTCTATATTATGTTTCACCATTTTGGATGGAATGGAAATAAATTCACTTGACATGAAATTCTCATACTTAATTCAAAGGTTAGTTTGGCTATTTTAGTAGGCTTGCATCTCCTATGGATAATGAAGAAATGAGATAGCTTTTTTATCCACATATAGAATGTTGTAGGAAATGTTATGAAAAAAAATGACTGGTAACTCTTATACCAGTCATTGGATGCATTTTTTTGTAGTGCATTCCTCTTGTATTCATTTCCCATCTTACAAATGAAATAGATGAGCAAGTGATTTTGCAAGGCCGATCTGGGGTAGGAGTGGATGTACTATTCTCTTCTTCAAGCAACAAATGTGAATTCTAATTGGGTTCGGGAAAAAAATATCAATCATTTCAGATTGGAGGTTGGAGATTTTGTCATGTTCAAATATGTATCCAAATGGTTTTTCAAAGTTGATATATATGGAAGAAGTGTATGTCTTAAAAATACTGGTTCAAATAAGAGATGCCTTTGGAACATAGACCGTAGTTGAATTCATGAAATTAATTGCAAGAAGTTTAATGATTTGGGTTCTAAGAAGGATGAGGGTGAAGCAATGGATAAGGATCAAAAGTGCAAAGGAAAATATTCTATCATTGGTACCATAACAATTGATCAAACTTTTATTTATAATTTAGTTTATTTCATCTTCAATGTAAATTTGAAATGTACTAAGTTTGAAGAATTAATAATAATTAATTCTACTGTAGCCCATCCTCGAAAGGAAACTTGACCTTTGGTCTCCTTTCCTCTAAAGAAACTTCCTTTCAAATCAGAGAAACCCTTTGGTTTAGTGAAAGTAACAAAAAGCAATGTGAAAAAGTCGCACCTGTTGGTAAGATCAAATTCAATGCTTTCTGTGTTTCTAATTATTATTGTTAAGAAAATAGAGTCTAACAAGATATCCTTATGAAGCTCTCGAATAATGTATACATTGCATTTTACCATGGATATTAACTTCCTAAGTTATTATGAAGTCTATTGAAACATCACTTCTTTGGAGCGAATGGTGACGTTAAAGATGAATCTACTAAAGGGATGTAATCTAGGGCCATGTTGTCCATAGATTTATTGAATTAAAATATATTCAATTTTGTATTTAATAGTTACTAGACATTTATCAAATACTCTTGATTATAATGGACAATCAAAATTGAACTACTTTGATTCTTGTCCTAGACAATTAATTGAAAAAATAATACTATAATAATAATAATAATAATTTTAAAATAGAAATATGTTCATATATGCATATTTTTACTATAAGACAATCTCATGAGATATGATACTTAGAATTTGAGTAAGATTTGGGGTGATTATGTTTTATGTGATATATATATATATATATATATATATATATATATATATATATATATATATATATATATATATATATATATATAAGTTTTGGAAATAGATTTATATGGACTTCAGTCTAATTTGTGAAAATGCATCTATGATTTGTAAAACAATTTTATTAGTGAATACATGTTTGTTCAATTGAATAAAATGGTTGCTTTTGAAGGTGAAAGCATGATCAATTCAATAATGTTAACAAATAGAAATATATAGGCCAAATACATTATGTAGTCGTAATAATTGTGTAACATTCAATTGTCTTTACCAATCAACATTAATGTAATAAACACTAACTTTTGCTAACATTGCTCCCTTATTACATTGTTCCAATAAAAGTACCTGTAAATCTGAAATTTTACCTTGCTAGGATCCTCCCTAAGGCCCCGTTTGTTTGTGGAATTGGAATTTGGCCCAAAACCTGATTATCTCATAATAAGGTTTTGATATTTTGATTTTGTATATTCGGAATATGTTTTGGACCGTTTGGTTGACCTGGAAGATGGATGAGACAATCCATCTTCTGCATTTGGTTGCCATTTTCAAAATTGGAATTGGAAGATAGAAATTCCTCTTTATGTGTTTGGTTTGCAATTTCAAATTGGAATTGGAAGATAGAAATTCATCTTTTCTGTTTGGTCTACATTTTGAATTGGAATTAGAATTTAATTTTTAATTTGATATTTTATTATTTTAGTCCATTTTTTATGTATAGTTTTTTTATATTAATTTATATTTTTATGTACTAAATCATAAATAAAATTTAATATATTTTTTCCAATTCTGTGAATAGAAAACTTAAATAATTCTATACATTTATTATTTTGGTCCATTCTTTATGTATAGTTTTTTTATATTAATTTATATTTTTATGTAGTAAATCATAAACAAAATTTAATATATTTTTTTCAATACATTAACAAAAAAAATAAATAATATTATACATTAACAAAAACAATATTGAACAGTAAACTTAGCTTTTTTTAATAATTTTATACATTATCATAAATAATATTATAACAAAAAAAATAATTATAACATTGCTCATATCACATCAAAATATAAATAAGTCATCTAGTCCACATATATATCTATCTCCAAAAAATGATCAAGCTAAGTAGTACAATGATCAAACTAAATAGTACGATTGTTGCACAAAGAAGATTTCATAAAAATAAGATTTTGGCTTTAGATGTAGCCTCCGCTTTTGCCATAGTTTTCTCTAGTCTTTTGCAATTCTTGCACTCGTCATCTACAACAGGTCTGTGTGTAGAACGTACTGATGATGTAGACAACAATGGGGTGTCATTGACCCATCGGAAGTAACCACATCCACCTCCATCCTACAATACAAATCTAAGTTAGTCTCGCTATAATGACTAATATATATTATTTGTAAATATTTAAATATTGTGCAATTAACAACCTTATAGAAGTTTTTACAACCCCAAAATTTACGGCCTGGATTGTCCTCTGTCTGTGACTTCTTCAACACACAACGCAATCCATCACCGCAGTCACACATAGGAGCATTCCTCATAGCCATCAGCACTATATCAAGCAAAAATTTGTTCATTCATACTAATTTTGTTCGCTATAACAACATGACTATATTTTATGAGTACAAATTGAAAAAGTTATACAAAAAATATAATGACACAACTATAGCATCAGATATAACAATATCCATGAACTGGTTGGTGGTGTGAAAACACACCGTTAAATAAGAAAACGCAAGTAGATCCATGGTCTATGCCCTTATGCCCCACATTCGATGATCAATCCTGCATCTACAAAGTAAACATGATACAAAAACTAAAACTTGTTCATTTTTAAATGGAATACACCAAGGAGTACCATCAAAAATTTTGACCGTTTACAAACATGAACAGTAAACAATCATCAGATAGCTCATTTTTTTATCAGCATATGTGGATATTTTTTGCATTGATGTTTGAAATACCTTCTTGATTCAATTGTGTAGATAGTTTTGGATCACACTCTGTGATTCATCATTGGGATTGCAATAGATAGTTTGAGACCAAAATGATTGCAATAGACCAAAATGATGGAATTTTTTTTCAGTCATTTTTATCTCTTCCATCCCGATGAAGGATCATAGAGTGTGACCGTAAAATATCTACAAAATCAAATCCAGAAGCTATTTCAAACATATTTAATGTCAGCATATGTGTAGTCTCACTTTATCATATGTGTAGTCTCAAAACTATCCATTTCTATTTCTGTACCTATCACGTGTTTTTTTAAAATGAATGAAAAATGAAAAGAAATTGAAGATGAAATAGAGCATTAAACAAAGTAGAATTATTAAACTTAATTTCATAACGCAACAATAATAACAAGATGGTTAATACATACAAAATCAAGAACAATACAGTCGTCTACCAAAACACATTTATAAAATCATGTCTGAAGAACTAGAAATGGATAGTTAAGAGACTACACCTTAACAATACATTAAATGAAACATTCATCATGTGGTACTCCTTCGTGTATTCCACTTAAAAAAAGAAACAACACTAACAAATGCAAGCTAATATGTCTGAAAGCACTCTAAATTCAAAAGACGAGAGAAACAAGGCTTCCTAAAACTGGAGAGAAAAACAAAAAAATAGAGAGAAAGACAAACACTATATAAAATGAAGTATAAAATGACAAGCACACTCTGTGAAAGCCAACATAATCACTAGCAACACAAAATAATGGAGAGGAAGACGAGCACTATATAAAATGAAGTATAAAATGACAAGCACACTCTATGAAAGCCAACATAATCACTAGCAACACAAAATAATCTTGGCATGGATCCAAGAAATTAACACAATAAAAATACCGATGGGTACTTACCAGTGGCTCCAACATAAATATCCAATGCCTCCATTTCTCATAAAACTATATTTTGTAATGGAGATGAACAACAATATCATATTCAGCTTATGATACTGAATATGATACTGCTTATGATACTGAATATGATACTGAATATTCAGTATCATATTCAGCTTAGTATCATATTCAGCAATCATATTCATGAACAACAGTATCATATTCAGTATCATAATCAGCTTATGATACTGAATATTTAGTATCATATTCAACAATCATATTCATGAACAACAGTATCATATTCAGCTTATGATACTGAATATGATACTGCTTATGATACCGAATATGATACTGAATATTCAGTATCATATTCAGCAATCATATTCATGAACAACAGTATCATATTCAGTATCATAAGTAGTATCATATTCAGTATCAGGACATACCATCATATTCCATGCTTATCCATTTGCATTTCATAATTATGCTCAATTTTTAATTTTCAATATGACATGAAATCTGAATATATGTGTATGCCAACTTTAATTCAATTTTTGCTAAACATGATAGTGAATATGATAGTGTTGTCCATGATCATGATTGCTGAATATGATACTGTTGTTCATGAATATGATTGCTGAATATGATACTGAATATGATACTATTGTTCATGAATATGATTGCCGAATATGATACTGAATATTCAGTATCATATTTAGTATCATAAGCAGTATCATATTTAGTATCAGGACATACCATCATATTCCATGCTTATCCATTTGCATTTCATAATTACGCTCAATTTTCAATTTTCAATATGACATGAAATCTGAATATATGTATCATATTCAGTATCATATTCAGCAATCATATTCATGAACAATAGTATCATATTCAGTATCATATTCATGAGCAACAGTATCATATTCAGTATCATATTCAACAATCATGATCATGGACAACACTATCATATTCACTATCATGTTCAGCAAAAATTGAATTAAAGTTGGCATACACATATATTCAGATTTCATGTCATATTGAAAATTGAAAATTGAGCATAATTATGAAATGCAAATGGATAAGCATGGAATATGATGGTATGTCCTGATACTGAATATGATACTGCTTATGATACTGAATATTCAGTATCATAAGCAGTATCATATTCAGTATCAGGACAGACCATCATATTCCATGCTTATCCATTTGCATTTCATAATTATGCTCAATTTTCAATTTTCAATATGACATGAAATCTAAATATATGTATCATATTCAGCAATCATATTCATGAACAACAGTATCATATTCAACAATCATGATCATGGACAACACTATCATATTCACTATCATGTTCAACAAAAATTGAATTAAAGTTGGCATACACATATATTCAGATTTCATGTCATATTGAAAATTGAAAATTGAGCGTAATTATGAAATGCAAATGGATAAGCATGGAATATGATGGTATGTCTTGATACTGAATATGATACTGCTTATGATACTGAATATGATATTGAATATTCAGTATCATATTCGGTAATCATATTCATGAACAGCAGTATCATATTCAGTATCATATTCAACAATCATATTCATGAACAATAGTATCATATTCAACAATCATATTCATCAACAACAGTATCATATTCATCAATTGCATTTAAATTAAAATATTCAAATAATCATTTTGTGACAATATGAGCATATAATAGTAAAAAATCTAAATATATATCTATCCACATGATAAAGTACAAATCCATTGAAAATCAGTAACAACATGATAAAAAAATCAATGTTCTTGAACACAAAATACACTAGATATCATCATAAAGTATCATGCCACATCACAACAAGATCATCATGTATATATGATCAAAATGGTAATCACAAGCATTGTAAATGTAGTTATGGAATGATTGAAAATGTAATTATGAAATGCAAATGGATAAGCATGGAATATGATGGTATGTCATGATACTAAATATGATACTGAATATTCAGTATCATATTCAGCAATCATATTCATGAACAATAGTATCATATTCAGTATCATATTAAGCAATCATATTCATGAACAACAGTATTATATTCAGCTTATGATACTGAATATGATATTGAATATTCAGTATCATATTCAACAATCATATTCATGAACAACAGTATCATATTCAACAATCATATTCATGAACAACAGTATCATATTCAGCAATCATGATCATGGACAACACTATCATGTTCAGCAAAAAATGAATTAAAGTTGGCATACACATATATTTAGATTTCATGTCATATTCAAAATGAACAGCAGTATCATGTCAATTTTTTAGCCTTTTATAGGCTTCCAACTCATTTAAAATCACAAAATGATGTCCTTTAAATTAACTATAAACCACCATATGTGGCTACAATCCAGTCGCTTCTCTCCTCCTCCGTCATCAATAAGAACCATTTGGCTCTTTCACGTTGACCCAAGAAGGTTTCGTATACCTTGAGGAATACACCTCTACTCAATCTGGGCATGGATTTGAGAGCGTTATAGGCATCCGTCAAAGCATTCTCATGACTAGATTCATCAATTTTAACAAGGTGAATATTGTTCATGCCCTCTTTTATTTTTTTCATTGTTTCAGACATGGAATCCAATGAAGCAGCCAGACTTGCCTTCTTCCTCTTTCCCACCTTTCTGCCTGATGAACTAGGAGTCCCTCTAGTACTTGTTGTTGCAGTGGACTGAGTGGAATTATAAGGTTCGTCATCCCAATCAACACCACTATCAAGATGTACAGTGTCCTCTTCATCATTCACATTGAATGGCTCTTCCAAAGGGTTCCCTTCTTCAAACTCAAGGGCCATGGTTGTTGCATTTCCTTCAGCCATGTCATTACCGACAATTACACCCAATTTAGTGAAGTACTGAAAGGGCTACCTTTTATACATTCTTGCATTTTTGAACTCTCTTCACTGCATGTTGGCATAAATAAATGGATTAGGTTCTTTGTCTTTCATTATTAACTTAAAAAGAAGACAATATTATTTCCATCAAAATAGTAGAGAGATTACCCTACCTTGAGAAGTTCATCCCACACGCTGTCCTCAGCATCCATGGACTGAGTAGCCTCGTTCCAAGCTAAACCGCTTGTATTCTGAAGCTCCTTCATGACTCTATATGCAAGCTTCCAAGTTTTCAACTTGTTTTTGAAGTTGTCCTTGGATAGACTGAGGTTCAAATCAGCATTGAACTGCCTCTCAATTATGGTCCAGGCTTCTTTTTTGAAGCCTCCATCACATTTTCTTCCTAGTTGTACTTGCTCAAGGAGCAAGTCTATAAGCTTTCGTTCCATATCCTTTGACCACATAATCTTCTTCGATAAAGAAGATATTTGGCTCGTGTTAGCAATCTCATTCATGTTCATCAATGATTCTGTGTAAGCCATGCTGTGTATACAAATTGTTGTTAATCACAGTAGCTTCATACATCAGTTTACTCACATAAAACACATTGACCATTACAAGTCCAATACTTGCAGATAAAAATACAAGAAAAAGGAAACCATCATGTATATCAAAGTAGCTTCATACATCATTTTACTCAAATAAAACACATTGACCATTACAAGTCCAATACTTGCAGATAAAAAGACAAGAAAAAGGAAACCAATACAACTATCGTCAGGATCTATACTCTTCCACATTCTACTTGCTATATCATTTCGGAACTGTGCCCACCGGTCTCTATCATTCTAAGACAACCCATATGTCTCTAGCACTGGTACATCTACCCCATCACGATCATCTTCCTCTTCAATGTCAATTTCTGGTGGAATGCCATCCTCTACCATAATGTAGTTGTGTAGTATGCAACATGATAATACAATATGGGCTTGTGTCATGATAGGATAAGACGTGGCATGCCTCAGGATTGGAAAATGCTGCTTGAGAATACCAAATGTACGCTCTATTGAGTTTCTAAGAGAGGAGTGTCGATGGTTGAACAACAATTCTTTTGAGTTTATTGGATTTTCTCTTGAAAACTCTTTCAGGTGGTAGCATGTACACCGATAAGGAGAAAGAAATCCAGGTGCATTGGGATATCCAGCATCCACTAGAAAATATTTTCCTACATAAATAAAGTATATTATTAATATGTGAAATGTGAAAATATTTTCCTACATAAATAAAGTATATTATTAATATGTGAAACATGAAAATATTTTCCTACATAAATAAAGCATATTATTAAACTATGATTTGGCTTACTAGGGGGAACAACAAGAGGATCTGCTCTTGACAGAGTTGAAGCTAGAACACGACTATCTGCGGCAGACCCTTCCCAACCAGCAAGGCAGTACTGAAACTTATGATCGAAGGAACACACACCCATAACATTTTGCGACAGGTTGCCTTTTCTATCATGATATTTACCCTGCATGTCGACATTGACGGTGAATGGTATATGGGTTCCATCAATAGCTCCAACACAATCCTATACGATATGATACAATCATCAATTATAATGTCAACCAGTCATCAATGATAAAAATCTGTACAAGAAAAATGTAACAACACAACAATTACCTTGAAGAATGGATCAAAGCGTTCGTTCCCACTAATTTTAGGAGGAGTGTTTGGACTAGGTGGTAGAAAGAAATCCTTGTGGAGTCCTAAGATAGCCCTCAACACCTTGTGGAAGCATCGGCTGATTGTCTCTCCCGAGTGGCCAAAGTTGTGGGCAATCTTGCAGTTCCTCAAATTGTGGCCAATGGTGTGGAGGAACATCACAAGTTGTTCTTCTAATGTCAAGTGTATCGTATCTTTCGAGGATCCATTCAGCCTTAGGATAGTAGCTAGATGAAAGAAGGCTCCCCTACTCATGCGAATCTGATCACGACAATCCACGTCATTGGAATGAATAACCATTCTATAGAAATTATTTCCTTTCCTTTTTCGTTGACCCCTATCTGCATTAGATTCTAGGGCCACCACTACTGTGGCTATGGCAACACAAGCAATCAAAGCTGTGAGAAGCTGAGAATATGTGGTCCCCACAACTACCCATTCTAGAATGTCAATATTCTTAATAGGATCCATCAATGGCCTAAAAACATAGGTACATATATAAACAATTAGATAGATAAATAGTTACATAGATACATAGATACATACCTACATACATAGATATATAGGGTTAGATAGTTCATACATATAAACAATTAGATAGATAAATAGATACATAGATACATAGAAACATACCCACATACATAGAAAAGCCTCATTCTTTTCTTAAGATATCATAGCAAGATCAAGAGATATACCAAAACTTGAATCAAAATGACATTATTGAACCTAACAACCAACTAATATGATAATGAATATGATACTGCTGTTCATGAATATGATACTGAATATGATACTGTTGTTCATGAATATGATACTGAATATGAACATGCTTATGATACTGAATATGATATTGAATATGATACTGTTGTATGATACTGAATATGATACTGTTGTTCATGAATACGATACTGAATATGAACATGCTTATGATACTGAATATGATAATGAATATAATATTGCTGTATGATATTGAATATGATACTGAATATGATACTGTTGTATGATACTAGATATGGTACTACTGCTCATGAATATGATTGCTGAATATTATCATCTCAAAACCTGAATATGGGCCTAAAATGAGAATATGTATCTTCCAGCCAAAGAGGTGGAATATGTTTTGATAACTCAATTTTGGCCAATTATATACCCAATTTGATTCTCGGTCGGGTCCGCAATCTTCCCGTTATATTGTTTCATGGATACGATATATTGTTTCATGGATACAACTGTGGATGAGTATGTGATATTGCTATCAGGATTCAACTGTGTAGTTTTTTGAGTCAAACTCATTGACCCATGATTCATGAGTACTGGTTCAACACGAACCCATCTCTCATGAGAATGAATGAATCTAGGTGATGCTCACAGAGGTGAAGCACCGGGACCTCCCGGGAAGTCCCGGTGCTTCACCTTTGTGAGCATCACCACTACTCATGAATCATGGGTCAATGAGTTTGACTCAAAAAACTACACAATTGAGTGGGTGTTCAAACTTAGCAAGTAATTAAATTTTTAGTGGAAGATTTCATATCATTCATTGTTTCATTTTTTCTATCTGTATGAGAGTGAAAATTTAAATTAATTGGCTACATAATTTTGAATCATGAAGATGTTGTGAATTGGGTTGAGAACATTTTGCACTTTACGGAAGTCAGAGAAATCTTTGGAATGTTATCATAAAATTGAAAAGGGTCACATTTTGGCTGCCATTTATGACTTTTTAGGGAAGAGATTCAAATATGTAATTGGATTAAATCAGTTGAAAGTCATTGTACATTAACAAAGCTAAAACGTTTTAGAGTTATGGTTTCCAAAATTTTACATTATAATTGAGTGAAAATGAATTGGGCCATGTATTAGTTGGTTTAGTTGTGGGTAAACATGAATTGGAGACTGTATTAGTTCATTTAGTTGTGGGTAAAGATGAGTTAGGTCCTCTATTAGTTGATTTAGTTTAGGCCTAGATAGGGTGTTGAAGCTATTTAGGTCCTCTAATAGTTGATTTATTTTGAGTTAGGTCCTCTATTAATTGATTTATTTTGAGCTATTTCAAATCTGATCTGAAAAAGAGATTGTAATATTTTATCTTTGTAAAGGGAAATGAGGAAGTTGAAGTTGGTTCTACCGCAAAGAAGAAACAGTCACTACACATCAGTTATTGGTGAGTTGATATAATTTGAGTGATATTGGAGATGCCCTATTTGTATTTGGCATTCGGAATTGAGGGAAGTTAAAGGAGAATGATCAGGCCTCAATAAACCCGCGTGATGATACCAACCGAGTCTGCAAGGGAACCGTAAGGCCTGCAACATTCATGAAGTCTTTGTGAGTGGAATCAGTGATTGATTTTGGATTATAATGATTAGAAACTGATACAGTAATATTCAAAATGAGATGACAGAGACAAAGCCAATAAGACTGATGATAGAAAAGGAATGTAATGATACAATGAAATCGCTCTTGGAATAGTCATTGGAAGGAAGACTTCTAGCAAGGGGCAAGTTTGTTTGGACAACAAGAAGTATGGTGGTGGAGGACTTGCATACTAACTTATTTTATGCCAATGCAAATAGGCTTTAATTTGGAATTCAAGTGTTTCTAAAAATGCATTGTATAGCATTCAACAAGAAGTCGCTAGGATCATTATTAGATATAAAGGATTCCGGCATGCCTTCAAATTACTTAAGTCAGGTTACCAGAAAATAATTGTTGTTTGTCGAGAGTATGTGCAACTTTAAATGCCTTCTTGATCACATGGAGTTCTTAGTTGCATCCTTCAATGTGATTAGTGCTTGGGCTACTTTCCAATTCAATGTGAATCAAGTATCTAATGTTTAGATAAAGTACCTAAAACTGAATGTTAGGATTCTAGAGCAGCAAGCTCTATTTGTAAAAGAAACTCAAGTGTGAGATGAGGAACATAGAGATTTTATTCTCTGACTATATCACTATTAATCAAGGCATGCAGTTAGACAAGAGAAGGATTTGAGTTCTTCTATTTTGTGCATTCTCTAAGGAGATTAATTAGCACCAGTGCTGGCATTTGAAATAGGCAAGTAACTCTAGTTACAGAAATAAAAGATTACTTTTCACAATCAAACAATTAAGCAGTAGACTCACGAAAGGTTATATAGTAATATACAAAAAGTGGCTTGGGCTGGCCTGCTTATGGATGCCTAATTTATAATTGAATTCCTATCAAATAAGAGCAGATCCAATTCACATTCTATCATTCTTTACGCCATTTACTATACCCTACCAATACAATTTGAAACCTATAAAAAAATTCGTGAACATATACCATTTCGCACTAATATGTAATTATTAGTTTATATATGGAGCCCATTTGAATCCAAAGACATTAATCACTCATGGACTACGTGCATTGTGGACATTCAAGCTGAACATTTTAGGTGCAGTAAAAGGTTTATTCAATTTTCTTTTCTAAGAATATAGCAATTCATTCTTATGTTAGAAATAAATAAAAAATTCCATTTTATATAGTAAACTATTTCCGACTCCAAACAGTCTGGATTGGATCTTGACATTTCACGTCTGGAAATTGTGCAGCTTTAAAATATATTCCATCAACAGCTTTAAGGGCATATCAGATTTCTACGCATTGAGTGATTACTAGTTAGAGGTCAAAATTAAGGTTTCTTTTCATTTATTCGATTGAGAACAGAGGTTTATACTGAGATCGGTTTATTAGTGGATATGACTCAGAATTAGAAATCTAATATTAAGATAATCAAAATAACTTAACTTAAAACTGAACTTAATTTATTTAATTTATTTATATAAATTCTATTTCGACACACAAATTTATAGATTCATATGCTAAATGAAAATTCGTATGGTCACTCATAACAAATTTGTCAAGCCAATTTATTCAGTCAAAAACCCATTGCCCTCCTTTTAAAAATTTTGCTCTACACTATGTAACCATCTTTTGAATGCCACTTAGATGTCTTCTAATCTGTGATTTCAAAAAATACAATTTATAGGAATTATTTAGTTCAAGCCAACGGCTCAACTAGCATTTGCAGTTTTATTATGGTTAGAGAAGTTTAGATTAATTTAAGTGGTGAAATATTTATTGCAATACCCCATTTCTGCTTCTGTGAGTAGACATTCAGTTTCATGATATGCCTAAACTAAGTCCAACTCTTAACTTGAATGGAAAAAAAAAAAACCCTCTTACAAGTAAAACCCTCACAGAGAAATTTAAAAAAAAACCATAAAAATGGCTTAAAATAGAAATGAGATAACAGATATCAAATATCATAGAATCCTCACTGAGTGCCCAGATTCATAATGGAAGCAAGGAATACAAAGAGTTCAAAGCACGTGCAGAGTAAGCCCTAAAACTAGTGGCACTTGTAAAAGAGCTGAATGAATATGATACTGCAGTCAATGATACTGAAAATAATTGCTGTTCATGAATATGATACTGAAAACAATCACATTTAATCACATTGAGCATTGAGTTTCAGACAAACCTGCAAACCCTTCAGCAAACCCTTCAGCAGCTCGTCAAACCCTTCAGCAAACCCTTCAGCAGCTCGTCAAACCCTTCAGCAAACCCTTGCAGCTCGTCGTATCCATGAAACAATATATCGTATCCATGAAACAATATAACGGGAAGATTGCGGACCCGACCAAGAAGATGGTGGACCCGACCGTTTATCAAATTGGGTATATAATCACCCAAAATCGGGTTATCATTTCATATTCCACCTCTTTGGCTGGAAGATACATATTCCCATTTTAGGCCCATATTCAGGTTTTGAGATGATAACCCGATTTTGACTTTAAGGGTTCCAAACAGTGGATATTGGTCAAAATCAGGTTATCATCTTCTAATTCCGCCCATCTTCCACCAAACAAATGGGGCCTAATAATGGATTAGAAAACAAAACTTGTTATTTAGAAAGAATGAATACATATTCTTTTAAAGATCTTTCTTTGAAGAAACATATCTTGAATCAAGTGAAGCTCCATCAAGTTGCCTCATAACCCTTGGAAGGTGTAGCTTTGAATTGATTTACCAAGCTCTCAATCTTAAATTCTCAAATCATGAATTATTAAATTATTTGATAACAATCTATATTAAGCTATAATAGAACACTACCATGTTGTCCGATGACCCTTAAAAGAATATAATTTTCTCTCATGGTCTTGTGAGCTCTATAGAGAAAAACTCATATTGAGTGTAACCCTAAATTCCTTATCATCCAAATGCAATATAAAAAAAAAGAAAGCAAACAAGATATCATTTCAAAATGAAAATATGACTTGAAACGATAGAAATTCTTCTAACGTTCAATTCCACCAGCCAATATCAAGTCTAACCTCCAACCGAAAAATAAGAAGTAAAATAGAAACTATCAATAAGCCCATACTTTAAAGATTCCTACATTTTAAACATCTTGTAATGCTGCAAATCCATTTTATTCATTTCAAATGGTTTCCCTTTCTTCAATGCCTTTTTCGTCAGATTCATTTTCTTTACTATGGATTGCCCCAAGAATATGTGTGACCATGGTAAAATTTTTAAGGTTTGGATTCAACTCACAATACACTTTCTACAATATGCTCGACAAATCTTTGAACTTATAATCTATTATATTTATTGATTATGCAGATAATTGTCAAGCAAATTACCTTCTCCTAGAAATTGTCAAGCTTCCGTCTACAATAGTTCTGCTAAATTATATTTCATCTCAGATGATTGACAGAGTTAGGAAATGATGGTTTAACAATTAATATATGAATATCTTCAAAATTTTATGTGATGCTATTTTGATCACAAGTAAATTAGTAAGATATGTGAATTGTTGCTAGCAAAAATAAATTATCATTGTAATTTGATTAATTTTTCTACAAACTATTTAGAAATGTCTACCAACATTTTTTGTACCAACACTTCTATGTATGTTTGAGAGAAAAAAAATGTTATTTACTCTTTATATAAGGCAAAATTAAAAATTGGAATTAAGAAGAAAATTGAATTATTACTAAGAGGGGAAGATGAGGATCAAAAGTGATATAGCTAGAATTTTATTGTAGAGAAAATACAAATATGAGATAAATAACATGAGTAGATACAAATCTAATTTGATGATAATTAGATGTATTTAAAAAATGTCACACCGCATCAAAATTCTGAATATTAATCTCACATTAGAATTGGCTAAAAATATTACCAAAGATGAATGTAGTGTTGCTAAAGCCTTTCTTAGTTGTTCTGGTTACCTTCTTTATACAAAAATAGAGAAATAAATGAAATGCTACAATTCATACTTTCTTCATGCTTTCTTGGAAGAGATGAGAGTAAAAGAAAACTAAAACATGAGCATAAAACCTCAAACTTCAATAACAAAAGAATATTGTATAAAATAAGAATTGATATAATACCAAGAAAAAAATGGAGTCCTTTGTGAATTTTTAAGTCTCTAGAGTTAATTTGGGGTAGTGTTAATTATGTGGGTGTAGGAAATTGAAATAGGCTCAAAAATAATGTATAGGGTTATTTGTTTTGACCTCTTCCTTAATGTCATTTTATGTTACTTTACTATTTTAAATTGTGTTTTTTATTATTTTATAAGTATTAGTTAACAAAAGGAATAAATTAAATAGTATTTTTTAATTAAATAGTATGTAAAAATTTTCTTTTTTCCTTGATCAGATTTACCCACTCAGATGTGAGCTAATATTTTATTATTTTGAAAATTTTTCTCATATCATCATTTTATATAATCTTATTATCCGCGCAACCATTGCATCTCTCAAAAATACAAGTACTAATTATTGATATATCTATTTTAATATAGTCATTACGAACCTCCATACACAAGGAACGAACAAGGAGACCTCTTATACAGAAGAAAGAGTACAACTCATACGTACATTCACGCAGCTCAAATTGGTGTCTAAAATACCAAAAAAAAAATATAAAAGATCAAAGTTTCATGGAATCTATCAAAATGAATGGTATTAAAGACTGTTAAAAGGTGCGAAGACGAGCCTTTACAGTCACTAGAGGAGGCCAAATAACCTAATAATGAAATGTGTAGATTTATTACAGGGAGTTTATGTGTCAATTTCACTAACTTACACCTCCCATAGATTTTCTATAGTGGGAGTTATTAAACATGTTTTTCCATTAGGTATAACAATTTTGTCAAACATTTTTGCGTGCGTTTCCAATGCTTCACTCTTCCTTCTCTGTAGCCGAGAAGACGTCAGGATGGTATTTAAGAGCCATTCTAGGCGCTCTTTATATCAATCGCACTTACGCAGAGAACATCGTTCGATAAAGAAGAAGAATGGGTAACATATTGACAGGAAATTGAAATATTATATTTTTAGTTTAATTTTTTAAACTAAAAATTGTGTCCGTGGTTCCATGGTGTAGTGGTTAGCACTCTGGACTTTGAATCCAGCGACCTGGGTTCGACTCCCGGTGGGACCTGCATCAGAAAAACGACGTCTGTAAAGCGTATTCTTAATTTCTTTTCATCGATTCGTTTTGGTCTCACCTTAAGCGTCTATTAACTTATTAAGACTGGAGAAAATCTAGAAGAAAAGTAGACTCCTACTAGATTCACGCTAGATTATAATGGCAATCAATGAAGCAATTTTAGATCTACGAAAGATTAACCTCAAAGTGAATGATTTGCCATCTATCTATGCTATCACTCCTTATCCTCAACCTACCGACACTTATATTTAACGAGCGCTGCAATTTATATATTTCTAATAGTTTGATTATAAAGCTATTTGATTTCTCTGTGCAAAACGTGTTTGAAGTAGGCGAGGTGGAGGAGAGAATAGAGAATAGTCAGGAAGCTTAATTATGGAGCTGATAGAAAAAGAACGGGTAATAATTCATCGTGGAGAAATATATAGAGAAGACGAAATCAACTGACAGTTTATGATGCTTCCTGTAGTTAAAGATGAAGATGAAGAGTTATTCTTCAGCGTTTAGATAATGGCTGCTCATCGCCCACCGAATGTTCGTTTATCTATAGATTGGAATGTAATTAATGACTTCTAAGTATGTACAGAATAAAGCTATTGGAATTCACATAATTGACTTTGAAACTTTGTTGTTTTATAGAGGAAAGACATCATTAGTGGTTATAGTTAATTTTATGTGTTTAATTGAGGTAGTAAATTATATCGGATTGTGTGATGGTTTTTAGCTGTCTCTCTGTACAATTTAATTGCTAAAAGTTAAGGTTTCGGTTTCTGAGTATTAATGATGCATGTTGTAGAAGTCGTTATGTGCGGAGGGGTAAAAAAAGGTCATTTCAAAGTGTCGACCGATACATGACCCCATTGCACCAATAACCGTTCACTCAAAATCACTAGTACTTGTGAAAAAATGTCTCAATCATGGAGTTCAAATGTCCTAGTAGTGGTTCACAAATCTCCAATAGTGGTGCACAAATGAGCCGATTATTAAAAAAAAAGCTAAAAAAAGTAAAAACATGATCAACTACTACTACATAAATGATCTACTATTGGTATATGTGACATTATTTAAGTAAACAATTATTGTAGGGTCACTATGAAAAAAAGTGAGTGGTTATTGGAGCTTGAGCCACTATTGGTGTATTTCCCCTATTTCCTTAGGAAATGAATGACCATTTGTTTATTTTATTGATGTACGAGGTGATTGAGTTTTTATTTTGTTAACTTATGCATTTCTCCTCCACTATCAAACATGCACACTTTACTGGTTCTTCAGAAAAAACATCCTTTCTAGGATTTAATTCTAAGTATTTAATTTTTAAGGTTCATTTGTATAGTTGTGGGATCCATTCGTTATATTCAAGTTTTACGATATTATTTTTAAGATTTAAATTCAAATTATATCTAACTAGTCTTATTTATTTTCTCACCGTAAGTTGACTAAGTAAATATTGCTCACAATTTGATACCATGTGCTTGTAATTAAAGAAGTTCAATACATTCAATCTAACACATTTAAAATTCACAAAATCCTCTATCATTTTGTAACATTAAAGGAGCAATAAATATCTTAGTAATTATATAGATGAATAAACAAGTCTAACTAGGCATGAAAGAGGGCCCAATGCAATAAATCAAGAAGTAATCATGGTGAAAATGGTGCAATCATAAATAAATAGGAATAATGTTTTGTTCTAATAAATTTTTTTCTTATGAGTGTGTTTTTTCATTTAGCTATATGATTGGATTGCCGTTCATCAGACTTTGACCATGATTGCATCACATATATACATTCCATCTACACAATATTAGTTTTTTTCCATGCCTGAATAATTTAGAACATATATAATGATGAATCCACAAGAGTAAAAAATAGACATTACATAATAAGAAAAATAATTAAAAAGTAGACAAAATTAAATAAAAGAGCAATAATTTTTTTAGTTTGATTTTCCTATTATCTATAATGATGAAGAATAACAAATCAACAAAATCAGCGACCAATTAGAAGTAAAAAGATGTATAGCAGAACCAATTGGGTTTTTCTTGAAGGGTGAAAGCTTGATCAATTGATTGATTAGCAAATAGAAATATATAGGCCAAACATATTATTTAGTCATAATAATTGCATAGCATTCAACTATTTTTACCGATCACCGACAATGCAATATACGCTAATATTCCCCCCTTATTACATTGTTCTAATAAAAGTACCTTCAGATTTCAAATTTCACCTTGTCGGGAACCTGATCCCTGAAAGCTTAAAAACTAAAACATGTTGTTTACAAAAAATAAATACAATTTTTTAAAAAGATCTTTCTTTGAAGAAACAGATCCTGAATCAAGCAAAGCTCCATCAAGTTGCCTCATGACCCTTGGAAGGTGTACCATTGAATTGATTTCCCAAGCTCTCAATCCTAGGCTCTCAAATCATAAATTCTTGAATTATTTGATAACAATATATTTTGAACTATAATAGGGCTCTATCATGTTGTCTAATGACCCTTAAAAGGGTATATTTTTCTCTCATAGTCTTGTAAGCTATGTAGACAAAAAATGATATTGCGTGCAACACTAAACCCCTTACCAGTCTCCAAATATGAGCATTAAAAAAAGCACAACAATCCAAAAATGCTTCTCATACAAAATATCATCTCAAAATAAAAAGCATATTTGAAATGATGAAAATTCCTCTAATATTTGATGCCACCAGCCTCCAAATTAACATTAATTAGTCAGTATCTTTTAAACATAACACTAGAAAAAGCCTCTTATAAAAAAGTAACTAGTAAAATAGAATCTATCAATAAGTCCATACTTTAAAGCTTCTTACATAAACATCTTGTGATTTTATTCATTTCAAATGATTTCCCTTTCTTCAATGCCTTTTCCGTCAAATTCATTCTCTTTACTATAAATTTCTCGAAGAATATGTGTGACCATGGCAAAATTGTTAAGGCGTGGATTCAACTAACAGTACACTTTCTACAATGTTCTCCACAAATCTTCAAACTTATGGTCTATTATATACAATGACTATGCAGATAACTGTTAAACAAATTCCCTTCTCCTAGAAATTGTCAAACTTTTACCAACAACAATTCCGTTAAATTATATTCAGCGGTTAGCACTCTGGACTTTGAATCCAGCGACCTGGGTTCGACTCCCGGTGGGACCTCCATCAGAAAACGACGTTCGTAAAGCGTTTTCTTAATTTCTTTTCATCGATTCTTTTTGGTCTCACCTTAAGCGTCTATTAACTTATTAAGACTGGAGAAAATCCAGAAGAAAAGTAGACTCCTACTAAATTCACACTAGATTATAATGGCACACTACTACATAGAGGGGGGTTTTAAGACGATACTTGAGACAATTTTTGAGTAAACTGTCTTTACTTGAGACAAAATAAAACTTGTATATTGTCTTAGATATTGTCTTTAAGTGAGTGTCTTAAATTATTGTCTTAAAGAAATGTCTTTCAAAGACAATAAAAAACACCAATACTATTGTCTCTTAAAAGACAATTATATTTTTGTCTCAGTAAAAACAATAGTTATAATAAGGAACATATTGTCTCTATAGAGATATATATGTCTTTAATCTCATTTATTGTTTGTCTTTCTTAAGACACTCTTTTTTAAAAATAACTCACTATTCTGATAAATTAATATTGCTAAATATAAACTACAATATCATTGATTAGCTCATGTTAAGGCACGGTGGAATCGAACCACCAACCCCTTCTTGTAAAGCAGGTGCTCTTCCATTGAGCTAGCACCCTTTAAAAAATAACCAATACACTTGAAAATATTAAAGCTGATCGCAGTGCCAGTGCTGCATTCGTGCTGCAAAAGTTTGATGTGCTTTCAACAGATAAAATGGATGGACCACTATCATCTCCAACCCTTGAATGTGAGATGTCAGCACCAATGATTAATGAAGGTACTTCTGGTATAAGAGGTAATTTTTTCCTCTCCTCATCAACCAATAGTGAATTTTTCCCTCCAAGCTGATTAATAACAATTGCCAAATTATTCTAAATTAACACCAAAGATGCTATTAAGATATAAATATAATTTGTTTCTGAAGGAACATCCACCTTCGCATTTATTTTCAATATAGTATTGGCAATGTAATCAGGCCTACAGTTTTTCACATGGTCCGCTAAGCAACACTGGGTCCAAATGCCTAAGTCCAATTCACAAATCTTCTTTACAGAAGCTACAGTTGATGCCAAAAATAAATCAGTATTGTGTTCCATGGTAACAATCCATTTTGCATTTGGTGATTTTAAAAACAATCTAAAATCTTGAAGAAATTACAATACAAACCATATAGATGCTTGTTGTTTGTTTGGGGCATAATGCATACAATCAGTTCGAGAGGACTCTTGTTTTTATCCATACAAATGCGCATTAGATGTCTTACCACACCATCAACATTTCCATGTACCTCA
Source organism: Chamaecyparis obtusa (assembly GCA_027943335.1). Lineage (NCBI taxonomy): Eukaryota > Viridiplantae > Streptophyta > Pinopsida > Cupressales > Cupressaceae > Chamaecyparis > Chamaecyparis obtusa. The sequence continues at coordinate 37,287 of BSBK01013887.1, read as the reverse complement.
TTTGCAGTTGGTGCTGATGGTAGAGGATTAATGGACTGCAGACACAATTCAAGTACCATGAAAAATTTTAACCTCAATGGCAAAACCCAATACACATTCAATATCAAAGGTTGGCTTAAGCTGTGTAAAAGATAGCCATTTCTAACAGAAATTAAATAAGGATAAATTTAATGTGGTACAAATAATCAACCCGTCATTGACTTACCACACCATATTGCTTACACAGATCAGGAAATTTTTCACAAAATGCTTTAACTGCTCTAGCAGGGACACTTTGAGCAAAGTTTACCAATGACCAATGTGAAATTTTGTGCCCTTAAATATCATCTGCAACACCAAACAGTAAGCCAAATCTGAAATGAATTATGAATGACAGAGCTCACTTAAACAGACAAAGTCACAAAGCAATACTAGCATCTAAAATATTTTATCATTTCGATTTACATTTGAAAATACTTTTATCAAATTCACATTAGGAATATTGTGAAGCAATGCAAGTTAACTAAAAAGTGCATTCATCCTCAACTTCAATGATACTAAAGTCTAATTCCCAAATAAGATTTTTCAATCTCAATACTCAGATTTCCAAAAAAAGGTTATTTTCACCTCCGTTAGTTTTCTGCAATAGCCATAAAGATTTTTCACCCTCTATGCTTGAACTTACAAAACGTGAAGAGCCTAACCTGTCTTTTTTCTTGGGTAAACATCAAGAGGAAGGCATAAAGCCCTACCATATAGGGTGCAAAAACCAGAACTCTGCCCTAGGAGTGAGAACTGTAGCAGAAATCTGAGCAATTTCTTTGGAAAAATTAGAAAAATTTAACATCCACAGAAAGGAAGGACTTCAAGCATGAATAGGGATGGGATGATGTTTAAGAAAGCATAAAACATGCATTTTCTAAGTGTACATTAATGCATTATCTAGGGAAATCAGAAGTTAAAATCAGATTCATTGCAAAAGATGTTTTATCATAAAATGTTTCAAATCTTAACATAAGCGTTTTCTTGTTTTGTAAGGTTCAATGCATTGGAGTTGAATTGGAGATGAACATAGAAGGTGATGATCAGGTGAACACTTAATACACTAAGAAGAGTACAAGAACAAGGCTTGAAGAAGAGATCATTGCAGCATCGAAAGCAACATGAAGGAAGGAGGATATCACAACTTTAACAATATGGGGGAAAGGATTATGAGATGCCTTACTTGCATTTTGCCTTGCGAAATGATTTAGTGTCCCATAAAGAAAGCATCAGTGATATGATGATCAATGTTGTATATCCAAATTTACAGTAATAAAACTATCACCAACTAAACTGAGTTTGTAGCAAGAAGAAAGAGTTTTGTGTCCAAAACAAATTTCTAGTACAAGTAAACTATTTTGGAAAAATATTTTAACAGCAAACAAATAGTGGTATTAAGATCAAATGTTTAGTAGTGAATTCCCACTTCACATATAAGAATCAAAACAAACTGTGATATTAAGACATTCATCTTGAACACCTTTATTTAGACCTAATGCATCTTGCTTATTGTGACACCTAAAGCTGAACAATATGACTAAAGATTGTGTACATATGCTTGTCTTGTGCTTTGTTGCATGGATTCATTGGATTATATGCTTGCATGTAGGCCTCAGTGAACAATCTAGTTAAGTATTCATGCTTATGTGATGCATCCTAGAGAAAATGTGTAAGAATATATATGTGATATAGAAGGTGTTGATGGTAAAGCCAATTCATTTAAGAATGTGGTATAGAATGTGTAAGAATATATATGTGGTATAGAAGGTGTTGGTATAGAATGTGTAAGAATAACTCATGTTGCAACACTCACTTGTATTTCTTTAAGAGGCCCAAAGATACTCCACATGTATGAATGTTGTCAAAAGATGAACTTAACCATGGCTAGTAAAACAATGATACTAAAGGGCCAAGTTGTTAAGATAGTACTTGAAATAATTGCAATAACTAGATGCTAATCATAGCATAATAAGTCACTTATGTATTCATGAACACACGTGCTACTTATAGGAATTGCAAGTAGGTAGTTTAAATAAATCTTGGCTTTTTACAAGTACAAAAAATTCATGCTATTGAATTAGAAACACAAGATATCATGCAAACCTGAAAGAGAGTACAGAAGAATTGATGCTACCGAATTAGAAATACAAGATATTATACAAACCTGAAAGAGAGCATTTTCTGAACTGTACTTGCATATGAGTTTGCAACAAAAGATATGTGTCTACGTGCTTCAAGATTAATTGGTACGTCCATGGTAGATTCCTTCACTGTTAAAAGTAAGTGAAGAGCTTTTATCTGAGAACACATCACAAGTGCAACAAAAATAGACATTGTTATTCTCATATACACGCAACTTCATGCTACAAATCAATGGTGAGACATTTAAGAGAAGTGATGCAAACTTGTTCAATCCACTGGGATGTAGCTAGGGGTGGAAAGATGACTGCAGGTTCGGGTTTAGTGCCTGCAAATAAGTGTCTATTTGTTTGGGGTGCATCTGCAGAGTCATACCTTCTGTTGTTTAATTCTTTCTTTCCTTGACTAGATTCTGAGAGCTCTCTAACAAAGCTATAAGAAATCAAATCAATGGTTGGTATATTGACCTTTCAACTAAAGAAATAATCAAATCAATGGTTGGTAAATTTTCCTTTCAATTTGCATCATATTCATGTAGCAAGAATCAGAGCCAATGGCTTCTAATTTTTATTTATGAACTGCCTTAAATGTGAAACAAATCAAGGGACAACACTTACCTCATTTAATTAACCATCATATCACGAGTAACAACTTCTAGCATATCTTGAAGTAATAATACTACATTATCACATATTGATGCTTCACCCTTTTTCTGCAGTCAGAAGTTGTTTTTGGTGTGCTTATACTGATAATGATACGAGATATATTATTATAAAATGATAATAAGTTCATGTGGTTATGGACAACACTTACCAATATCTCTATAAGCTCTACAAATTTTCCTTAAATGGTAGGTAAAGCACTCATTCTGAAATTGGCTAGAAGTGTATTTTTGAGATATTCGCTACAACCTTGTTTACAATTATTTCTATTATCCTGCTATGGAAATAAATAAAATTAAAATTAGAGCAGTGACACTAGAAGCAAAATAAATGTCGAAACAAATATATTTACCATTTAATATAACCTTATGTTACAAGCAGATGAGCATTCTTTTTCATAAGAGAAAAGATTAGAACTACAAGAAAATTCTGACTATTTTTTTTCTGTTCAAAATGGTAATTTTTGACTAGATATTATCACACATGCAAAGATTGGTGTTGCTACAAGAAAATTCCTGGCATTTACCATTTAATGCTCTTTATTTTACATTATAACTTGGCACCCTGTATTTCTTGTCAGGTGAATTTGAATTGGTTATAGGTATCAGCTTGTTTTATTTACTGCTTAGTATTGAATTAAGAAATACAGTAGGCTACACCAAGATGAACATTTAAATTTGTATAAGAATCATCAAAGAGAAATGAATTCAAGAAATTCTTATCCATGTGCCAAACGAAGATAAAATTTTTTCTCAAGAAAATATATCAAAATCAATTTCAAGTATTTAAATAACTGTTTTAACTCTGACCTTTTGTCATTGTCCCCAGCAAAAAGTGTATTCAACACATGTTTGAAAGACTCTAACATTCAATAACTGCACATTTCATATAGCTGTCAGCACATGTGCATTTCCAGCTCGAGCTGAATATGTTTAATTAAATTGAGCTGTCATATCTAATGATATTGGAATCTACACAATTCAAAGAGATCCGTTTAAGCATTCCATTCCACATAAGTATGGCTGGAAATGATAAATTTCAATAAATTCCCTGATATTGAAAGGACTGAAAACCATATTGGCCAGCAAAAATGGAGGCCACTAAATTAGATTTGACTTGTATGCAAGGAATATGGAACTAAGAAAAGCTCCATTTCTCTGTACAGTTCAGCTACGATGTCAGTTATGTGAAAAATGTTATCTTCAATTTCTATTAGGCACAGGTTATCCTAGTAAGGCTTACAGGTAGATTTTAGAAATTAACACCAAACTTCCTCCATACTTCATGAAATCTTGCCAAACTTGAACTGATGTGAAGTAGACTCACCCTAATCAAGGTTTCTAATGAATTTCTTTCAGAAGAAAACCATATGTCTCTTCACCAAACAAGATAACAACAAGTTTACAGTCAAAATGCTGTGAAAATAATATTTTTTATTAAAATTTCTCACTTTTTCATCCACCAAACCTTCTTCCCCGACCCAAAGAGGCTTAAATAATATAAATATAACTCCCTCAACTTCCCTCAACTGAATTTTGAATTGGTTGGATGTTGGGAGTGAAGTTTCTACTCAATGACAACATTTGTTGAACTTGCAATTTTGCAACTTTTACAACCTTTAATGACAACTATTGCAATTTGCTTGCAAATGCCTTCAAACTTGACCAGCACCCTACACACCTACCTAAAATGACTTCAAAACATCATTTACAAAAAATTTACATCTTTTGGACCACATTCGCATGGGTGACCAAAGTTGACCACTTCAAGACTTCATGGAACAATGAGACCCAATTGACACCAGGACCTTGCAAAATGATGTAGAATGATTGGAAAAGACTACTAGTGGACTCTAAGACCTTATTCAACACAAAAAGAAACTAAATGGCCTCATCATTGCATTATTACTTGAATTCATCAAAAAGACCCAAAATGGTCCATAGTCACTTCAAGGGGAACTTGGTGCTCCTCCACCAAAATTTCCCAAGATTTCCCAATCAGTTTTAAAATATTTGGGTCTATGAACTCAAAAAGTAGAATTTGATACGCTTCTCATGCCCATCTGTGATAGGCATTACTTACTGATGAGTAAAATCTCATCACTGTCTACTGCTAAAAACCTTTGAAACCAACTTGAAACTCATCTAGATTAGGAGCTTTCCTCACACCAAGAAAAAATATATCCTATTAAATCTCCTGCAATGAGAAATGATTCATCAAATACTCATTTTTGTTAACTTATAGTGTTGATTGATTGATCATATTATTATTACTATGGTTAATTGAATATGTATAATATGTATATATATATATAATTTAATTTCGATAATGTTCATCATAGTCAACTGAGAATTATCGGGGCTCACATTATGTATTATGCAGTTGCTTTTAAGATCGACTTAGTCGATTACTTGACCATACAATAACCAGTAGTTAATGGTTATCGTAACACATTGTTAATGTGTTACGATAACCACTAACTAATGGTTATTCGTAACACTATTTAAGGATTGCAAACCGATGAGTATGAAATGATGCCAGTCTAACACACGGCTGTGTAAGACATGGCCCGACGTGGCCCTAGCCACGTAGGGTTATGTCCTTACACAATCGTGTCTATTCATATTGGTATTAATAACCATTGTGTGGGTTGGGAAAGACAATCAATCAATACAACATTGTCTTCTCTCTGCAAACACACAACACAGTATATTAAATATACATTGCACAAATAAAATATAAACAGTACATTTATAAGAATCAGATTTTCCCTATTACAAGATCTTATATTCCTAACAATTTTAAGAATCATAAAAAATGGATGGGATGGTTAAAAGTAGCATTTCTTGTCCTCTACAAGAGTCAGCTAAAATTTTAAAGAGGTTGAGAACCTCAATTCTAATGACATCAAATCTACTCACAATAAAGTTACAAGGGAGTTGTATACTCGCAATTTGATTAAAATAAAATTTTATATTGGTTCAAAGATGAAATAACTTTTTGTTCCAATTGCCTTCTTGCAACAATTTCACTATATATTTTTGTTACTGAAAGATTTCTTCCTAACTTAAAATTAAAATTTAATTAATCTTCAAGATATCTTTGTCAGAACTAAGCTCAATTTAGGGACCTACACAAACAATGGAGGCATCAATATTGTACATTAATTTCTCAACTGAGATATTTTTGCCAAAAATTCCCACCTACTCCCTGTTCTAATCTTTATCTTTCTGTTCAACTTCTAGTTATTTGTTATATAACATAAATCTATAATATCAAGTAACATGTTTCTTCCACTATCTCTTAACAACCTTCTTGAAGCCTTGTTATTCATACAAAAATAACTTCATCTTAATATTGAATCTTTTAGCTTTGTTATGATGAAGATTAACCTCCTTGGTATACCCATAATCTAGGCCACTAAATTGGACGAATCTAAACAAGAGGATTCAACATCCACTACAATTTCCCTAGAAATCTATCTTATCTACACATTATGTCTTTCCCCTATAAATTCCTATTATCTTAGGTAAAATATCCTTATTTAGGAACCAAATACATCAAAGAAATATTTCTACATCCCTAGAGGATAGGGACCCCATTGAAGAATCTCTAGTGTACAATATCTTCTCCTCCAAGCTTAAGATAACATTCAAATTGCCTCCAAGAATCCAATTATACTCTTTTAGAAACAACCTCATATCCTTGATTCTCTCCAATAAAAGAGCTTTATTAATGGGGTCAATATCCCCTGGCTCATTCTCCCTCTTTTTCCAAATAATATTTCTATCAATACTATTTGCTGTATTTAAATCTATATAACAGAGCAAGAAATTATTAACATTTTATTAGGCGTAGCACTTCTAGATTCTCTAATAATAAATATGCTCATAGTTCAATGTTTACTCATCTTAAGGCTTGATATTAAAAGATGGAAGTTTTCTTATGAGAATCTTTCTTACGCTTGGGATCAATTCTGGAAATGTCATAAATTTTGTCCTTTCCCCACAAGATTGCTTTTTGTGCCACACAATTCTAATTCTCCAATACCAAGACTTTGTGGATAGTCATTCCCCTCCCAAGTATTCAAAAATACTTGTATGAAACATTAACTGGGTTTATTAAAAAGGAAGAAATAACTGTATGAAACATTGGCTGGGTATATTGAAAAAAAGAAATATAAATTTGAGGTAGTGGAATCAATAACATACCTTTTCTCACACTCCTACCCAAGATCATTATTTGGGCAAAATAGATGTATTCCTCTCGGAAACTTTGAACTTAATGATCAATTACAGCTGCCTGAAGCCTCCTTCAGAAAATAGATTCCTCTAGGTGCACATTCATAGAAATTTATTGTTAAGCCCTCCATCAATTTTATGTTCCTCAGCTGTTGTAAAAGGAATTGGATTGACCACCATAATGAAAAAGAGGGATAAAAAAAAATCAAACCTAAGTATCAGTTATTTCTGAAAAAAACATGTATTGGAACAGGGCACTGTATGTAAAGCCGTGATTGTCCCAAATTCTTACAAAAACTTATTAAAAATAAAGAATTTTGAATTAAAACCCTGTGCAATGAAAGTTTTACAAGGGTCGATAATTAGAAGTAATATATCATGAGACCAAAAAGAAACTATCTACTGAAATGAATGTTGCATAAAATATATTGTATAATGTTACCTGATTTCTGAATTGGTATATGAGACAAATGATCTTATGTCTCTTCCTTTCACATATACTATGCAGTTCAATAGACCTGGCAAGTCATCCAAGGTAACAGAGCCAATATTCTCCAATTCATCTTTCTTTTTCAGAACAATCTTCCTATCAGCACAACTTATAGTATGGGAATAGGATGCTGAATATAAATAAATGATTGTCCAAAACTCCAATAAAATTCTTCTTATTGAAAATTTTGAATAAAAAGCCTGTACACTGTAAGCATATCAATATTCAGTAGTCAGGAGTAATCCAGCAGTACTACAAACATCCTAATATATAAACCTCAAAAAATATGATTTACTGGCTGAGCAGGGCAGGTGAGAACTATTAATAATGTTAATAAAATATTGGTAATTCAAGCACAATTAAATTTTAATTTGCTCTTCTAACGTGAAAGCTTTTAAATTACTATGTTGGTAATAGAAAAATAATGAAAAATCAGATATGAAGTAACATGGATTGAATAAAAATAAAAGATTTTTTCTTTCCTGATTAATCAAGTCTGTACCTCAGGACAATTAAATCTTTATTTGCTAATCTATCCCGAATGCTTTGAAATTACTATGTTGGCAATAGAAAAACAATGAAAAATCAGAAATGAAGTAACATATATATTGAATAAAAACATTACAGATATTTTATTTCCTGGTTAACCAAGTCTGTACCTCTCCAACCCTAAAATCTCCAATATGTGAGAACTGGTAATGATATAATTATATATCTGATTTTTTTGCACTTATCTATTTTCAGCGAAGGAAAACTACATTTATTGAGGCCCAAACTATGCACCACTTGGGAATATTAGAACCCTATCTCTGTATACAAAATGATTTGAAACTTAGGCACACGACAGATACAGATTAACTTCAAATTAGAAAGCAAATAAAAAAGTTCCATAAAATTCTAACGGCTTATTAAGCCTACATAGTCTATATCATTCATACTTAAAAAACTCTGTTAAAAAAATATGTATAGACTAGGATGCCCAAGGTCGTGACGGAAATTGAACAAAAGTTATAACCTTCTGATAACTCAAACGGTTTCAACATTACAGTCTATTTTCTTTAGAAACATCTTCTCGAGAAAAGCTATGTATGAGAGAAAAGGACACAAAAATTAAGATTGACAAGGTAATATTTTCCATTTGTGAAATTTTTAAGCCAATTTCTACTTTTCGAAGAGTTTATCCTCCATGGTTTTGTCCAAAACTATAAAATATTACTGGCCAATCGTGTAATAACCTCCACATTATCTGGCAAGGAGACACTAAATTGTCCATGACAGATTTCGGATCTGATTGAACAGGAGGGCCCCTACTATTCTATGTGTTTGGGTCGGTCTTGCAGGTGAACAGGGGGATCTGATGACCAAGGATTCGAGTGGCTAAGGGATGGGTTTCAGCTCGCCGATGGATCAACTTGGCACTAAGGTCAGGTCATTTATGCCCGCTGTCTTAGCCGCCGGCCCCAACCGCTTTGCATAATATCGATTATGAATCTAACTAAATTTAGCCCGCAGTCCTTAAAACCCTGCGCAACATTTTATGGCAAGTCCCATCGATAATATTTGAACCCTAAACCTCAAGAATTTAGGCTTTAAACATTACTGATCATCAGGATGGCTCTCAATCAAACCCTAATAAAATGACCAAATGATAGAATTACAAAAACATATGTACCTCTACAATGTTCTGCAAGCTCCTATGAAGAATGAAAAATAAGGATCTATCCCATACTTGCAACGCGGACTTCAATCAGAGGGGCACGAGGCGATACTCCGGGAAACTGTGCAGCCGTGACAAACTAGGGGCGAAAGAATCAAGGGTTAAGACTCGCCAGACGCAAATTACCGCATGCCAAAGTTAACTAAGACATGCCGAAAATTCACTTCCCGCCCAGTGCATATTTCTTTTATCTTAGCCTTTTTAATTTAAGGCGATTAAAATAATTTTAAAATTTAATATTAAAAAATTAAAGTAATAATTTATATATTTAAGACGAAATATTAATTTTGTCTTTAAAAAATGTCTTAAATTACCTTGTTATGTAATAGTGGCAATCAATGAAGCAATTTTAGATCTACGAAAGATTAACGTCAAAGCGAATGATTTGCCATCTATCTATGCTATCACTCCTTATCCTCAACCTACCGACACTTGTATTTAACGAGCGCTGCAATTTATATAATTCTAATCGTTTGATTATAAAGCTATTTGATTTCTCTGTGCAAAACGTGTTTGAAGTAGGCGAGGTGGAGGAGAGAATAGAGAATAGTCAGGATGCTTAATTTATGGAGCTGATTAGAAAAAGAACGGGTAATAAAACATCGTGGGGAAATATATTGAGAAGACGAAATCAACTGACAGTTTATGATGCTTCCTCTAGTTAAAGATGAAGATGAAGAGATATTCTTCAGCGTTCAGATAATGGCTGCCCATCGCCCACCGAATGTTCGTTTATCTATAGATTGGAATGTAATCAATGACTTCTATGTATGCACAGAATAAAGCTATTGGAATTCACATAATTGCTTTGAAATTTTGTTGTTCTAGAGGGGAAAGATATCATTAGTGGTTATAGCTAATTTTACACGTTTAATTGAAGTAGCACACTATATCGGATTGCATGATGGTTTTTAGCTGTCTCTCTATGCAACTTAACTGCTAAAAGTTAAGGTTTCCATTTCTGAGCATTAATGATGCACGTTGTAGGAGTCGTTATGTGCGGAAGGGTAAAAAATGGTCATTTCAAAGTGTTGACCGATACATGACTCCCATTGTACCAATAACCGTTCACTCAAAATCACTAGTACTCGTGGAAAAATGTCCCAATCACGGGGTACAAATGTCCTAGTAGTGGCTCACAAATCTCCAATAGTGGTGCACAAATGGGCTGATTATAAAAAGAAAAGATAAAAAAAGCAAAAACATGATCAACTACTAGTACATAAATCATCTACTATTGGTATATGTGACATTATTTAAGTGAACGGTTATTGGGGGGTCACTATGAAAAAAATGTGAGTGGTTATTGGAGCTTGAGCCACTATTGGTGCATTTCCCCTATTTCCTTAGGAAATGAATGGCCATTTGTTTATTTATTTGATGTACGAGGTGATTGGGTTTTTATTTTGTTAACTTATGCATCTCTCTCCCACTGTCAAACATCACACTTTACTAGGTCTTCGGAAAAACATCCTTTCTAAGATTTAAATTCTAAGTATTTAATTTTTAAGGTTCATTTGTATAGTTGTGGGATCCATTCCTTATATTCAAGTTTTACGATATTATTTTAAAGATTTAAATTCAAATTATATCTAGCTAATCTTATTTATTTTCTCACCGTAAGTTGACTAAGTAAACATTTATCACAATTTGATACCATGTGCTTGTAATTAAAGAAGTTCAATACATTCAATCTAACACATTTAAAATTCACAAAATCCTCTATCATTTTACAACATTAAAGGAGCAATAAATATCTTAGTAATTATATAGATGAATAAACAAGTCTAACTAGCCATGAAAGAGGGCCCAATGCAATAAATTAAGAAGTAATCATGGTGAAAATGGTGCAATCATAAATAAATAGGAATAATATTTTGTTCTAATAAAATTTTGTTTTATGAGTGTGCTTTTTCATTTAGCTATATGATTGGATTGTCGTTCATTAGACTTTGACCATGATTGCATCACATATATACATTCCATCTACACAATATCAGTTTTTTCCCACGCTTGAATAATTTAGAACATATATAATGATGAATCCACAAGAGTAAAAAATGGACATTGCATAATAAGCAAAATAATTCAAAAGTAGACAAAATTAAATAAAAGGGCAATAATTTTTTTAGTTTGATTTTCCTCTGATCTATAATGATGAAGAATAACAAATCAACAAAATCGGCGACCAATCTGAAGTAAAAAGATGTATAGTAGCACCAATTGAGTTTTTCTTAAAGGTGAAAGCTTGATCAATTCATTGATTAGCAAATAGAAATATATAGGCCAAACATATTATTTAGTCATAATAATTGCATAACATTCAACTATTTTTACGAATCACCAACAATGCAATATACGCTAATATTCCCCCCTTATTACATTGTTCCAATAAAAGTACCTTCAAATTTCAAATTTCATCTTGTTAGGATCCTGATCCCTGAAAGCTTAAAAACTAAAACATGTTGTTTACAAAAAATAAATACAAATTTTTGAAAAGATCTTCCTTCGAAGAAACACATCCTGAATCAAGCAAAGCTCCATCAAGTTGCCTCATGACCCTTGGAAGGTGTACCATTGAATTGATTTCCTAAGCTCTCAATCCTAGGCTCTCAAATCATAAATTCTTGAATTATTTGGTAACAATATATTTTGAACTATAATAATGCTCTATCATATTGTCTAATGACCCTTAAAAGGGTATATTTTTCTCTTATAGTCTTGTAAGCTATGTAGACAAAAAATGATATTGCGTGCAACACTAAATCCCTTACCAGTCTCCAAATATGAACATAAAAAAAAGCACAACAAACAATCCAAAAATGCTTCTTATACAAAGTACCATCTCAAAATTAGAACATATTTGAAATGACGAAAATTCCTCTAATATTTGATGCCACCAGCCTCCAAATTAACATTAATTAGTAGTATCTTTTAAACATAACACTAGAAAAAGCCTCTTATAAAAAAGTAACCAGTAAAATAGAATCTATCATCTTAAACATCTTCCATCTTAAACTTCTTACATCTTAAACATCTTGTGATTTTATTCATTTCAAATGATTTCCCTTTCTTCGATGCCTTTTCCGTCAAATTCATTCTCTTTACTATAAATTTCTCGAAGAATATGTGTGACCATGTACACTTTCTACAATGTTCTCCACAAATCTTCAAACTTATGGTCTATTATATACAATGACTATGCAGATAATTGTTAAACAAATCGCTTCTCCTAGAAATTGTCAAACTTTTACCTACAACAATTCTGCTAAATTATATTTCAACCCAAATAGTAAACAGAGTTAGAAAGGATGGTCGAGATTCGGCTTGAAAATGTGGTAGCCTGTGCATTGGTCAATTTCACCGTAGATAGAGAAGATTACTAGCTGAGGGGATTGATGGTGTAGTGCATTAAATGGAAAAGAAAGTGAGATTTGTGGAATAGGTTTAGTATGCATAGATATCGAAAGTGCAACATATTGACAAAATACAATTTAAGAACTATACGTATCACATTAGCAGGATACCGATTTATCATAGTCAAGCTCCAATAGTTTTCCATCGAAGAAGAAGAAAGATATCACCTTCCATGAAGCTCTCTCAAGCTGACTTTGGTGAAACAGAAAATGACTGTGAAAAGGTCAGATGAAGAAGAAATTATTAATATTCTAATGTTCTGTCTATGCTCCTTACCCTACGCTCACGATGTAGTAGAATTTGCCCATCGAATTAACATCCATTGGTTTACGGCTTTTGCCTCTACAGTACGGTCTTCTAATTTCATTCAATGCGATTGAAAATGTAAAAGACGAACTTGTCAATGATTTTGACGAAGAAAATTCCAAGGCTAGTATAAGTTGAAAATTATTTGATTTGATAATTTAAATATTATTTGTATTAAAATTTCGTTCATATTAAATATGAACTTGTCAATGATTTTGACAAAGAAAATTTTAAGATTAGTATAAGTTGAAAATTATTTGATTTGATAATTTAAATATTATTTATATTAAAAGTTGGTTCATATTAAATACGAATTTGTCAATGATTTTGACGAAGAAAATTTGAAGGCTAGTATAAGATGAAAATTATTTGATTTGATAATTTAAATATTATTTATATTAAAAACTTGTTCATATTAAAACGAACTTGTCAATGATTTTGACGAAAAAAATTTGAAAGCCAATATAAGATAAAAATTATTTGATTTGATAATTTGAATATTATTTATATTAAAAATTGATTCATATTAGTTATATTTTTATTTGTCAAAATTTAATTTTAACTTAATTTTCTTCCAACATCTTAGTAATCATCATGTGCATATATTCAAATATTAGATAATGATCATTTATTGCTTAATTGTATTTTGCAATATTTTAATTTTTATTATATTTCATCATATATTCTTTTCCCTTTTATCATTGTTAAATTTAGTAGCACATTAATTTTTTAAAAATATATTTATTTAACTTGTGGATATCTTTATTTTATGCTCAATAACTAATGTATGAATAAAATTCAATATTTAATGTGAGACCATCTTGATTATAAGTAATTAATGAAAAAAGTTAAATTTGTTGGTAGACAAAATAAAATGTCATTGTAATTTGGCTAATTTTTCTCTACAAATTGTTTAGAAATGTCTACTAACAATTTGTGTACCAACACTTGTGTGTGTGTGAGAAAACTATTGTTCAATGTGTTTTGCATAAGAAAAACTAAAATATTAGAATTGAGAATAAAAAGGAGTTATTAGTAAGAGTAAGATATGATGATCAAAATTGATAGAAGTCTAGAGTTTTACTGTAGAGAAAATGAAAATATAACATGAATGGCACAACTAGATGCAACTTTAGTTTGGAGGTCATTGGATGTGTGTAAAAAAATATTGTGTCATACAATTTTTAAAAAAAAGTATCCCACCTTAGAATTGACTAAAAATGTTATGGAAGATAAATGTATGTTCCTAAAGTCTTAGTTGTTCTAATTTGTTTCATTAACAACAAATAAATTAATGAAATGCAACAACTCAAGCTTTCATGAAAGAAATGAGAGTAGAGGAAAACTAAAGCATGAGGATAAAACCAAAAAATTCAATAATAAAAGAATGTTGTATAATACAAGAACTTACTCTTTGTAATTTTTTGAAGTCTTTAGAGCTAATCTAGGGTAGGGAAAATTATGTTCAGGTGTAAAAATATTTAAAAATATTGAAATGGATTAAAAACTAACGTGTAGGGCATATGAGTATTTGTCATGGCCTCCCCTGATGCCATTTTATGTTACTTTATTATTATAAGTTATGTTTTTATTTATTTAGTAAGTACTAGTTAACAAAAGGATTAAATTAAATTGTAATTTTTAATTGATAATAAGCATGCAAGTTAAATAACTTAAAAAAATATATCTACCTTTCTTTAATTACATAAATTTAACAATTTGACCGAAGTTAAAATGTTGAGCATTTATTTTATTAGCTCATAGCTAATTGAAATTCAAGACTGAAGAATATCATGGTTTATTTCTCATCAAATTAATAAATAATAAAAAGAAATAAAGTTGATTAATGATAAAAATAGATCAATATAAGTTCATTTTTTATGCAATGGTAAATAAAAACTTATTAATAGAATCTTGAGGTGATGAGATGACTAAAATACCAAATATTAAAACAATGCAAAATGAACTTAAATAGTAATAAAAAGGTCAAACTTCTCAAGAGAATTTAGTAGTTAATATAGATCAAAGTTGGAAAAAGTATTACCATGTATGACCAGAGGATTGACATAGAAGAACAATAAACACCCTTATGTACTACAATAATTATTCTGACTAATTTTGATGCCTTGAATAAAATATAGCACAATAATTATTTTGACTAATTTTGGTGCCTTGAGTAAAATATAGCACCTAAAAACATATACCTTCAAAATATTAAGGTTCTTTTTTTATATCCTTCTTCCATGTCTTCTAAAGTGGCTCAAACCTTCAATTTTTATTAGCTAGTGCAATAGCCCATCACCACGACTTTCTTCCTATTGTTCCCATAGTCACAAGAATTTTTGAGCTTAATCTTGAGTTTGATTTGTACGTATTGAAGCTAAATTTAATGTTGAATTTGAAAGGTTCTTGAGAAAAATATGTTTTTTTCTAATTAATGAAGTTATTGAACACTTATAGGCATGTCTTTAATGTCTTAGTGAATTTATTACCAATACAGATGAACATGAGGTGTATAAGAGAAATTAAAGATCTGTGTGCCAACATTAATTTTTCTAAGGTTTAGCAATTAGAAAAAGAGAATTTGGGAGTCCAATCTCATGACTAAGAGTTGCATGGGAAATATCTCCCATATTGCCTAAATAAAACTCAATTTTAGTCGTAATACCTACCCATGTCTCACATTTCAAACTATGACCATTGAGGCGAGAATGCAAGGAAAAGGAATTAAATGGTGAAACAAATGTCGATATAAAGAATCTATTAGTCCATTTTTCATCATTCATTCTCCGTTTCTTTATATATTATCTTCTTCTTCTTACTACCAAGAAGAGGATATTATATTCAAATTGTTAAAAAAAGACAATTATAAAAGGTAAAACTTTGTAGGAAAAAAGATTGTTGAATTATAAGAATGAACTCTATTCAATCATTTAACTTAATAATTAACAATAATTATAGTTATATAATATAATATGTATTTGTAAATATTATTATTTTTCATTTTTTAAATAAAGTTTGATGATATCATAACATAACATTTTTTTTTTGTAATGAATGATTGCACAATTCTATTAGAGTAGTGCTTCCATCAGATGAGGTACAATGGTGTAGCCAATAGTAATATATGCAGCTATTTTTTGTGAAACCATTAAAATGGATTCTATATGAAACAGGTTAATGTAAAGAAGAAAATGACTTTTTGTATATATATTTCTATATACATTTGAGAGCAATAGGCTAGCCAAAACCATAATGAGTTACCCAATAGAGGAAAAAACACATCCATAAAAGACTGTTGTTTTCCAGAAAAGATAATTGTATGAGGATTCTAAATGAAGAAATTTCATTGAATGATTGGCAATCAATTAAGTTTTTCTTCAAAATTTTAAAATTGGTAATTTATTGGTGAAGTTTTACAAGTGTGCAAATCTTGTTTAACATTCGAGGCTTTGTGAGAGACGAAGTATGATTATGTGGATTGAAGTTGGGTTTTGATGAAATTTGGTTGAAATAGTTAGAGACTTGAAGAGTTATAAGCTATAATTACCTAATCCATTACAAAGAGTAGAGGAATAGAAAATGAAATACATTTTCGCTGTAGATTTTAGATTCGATGGTGGATCTTTGGATTCTATTTCATCTTCTTTGATTTTGCCATACATTTTGACGTTTCGTATTATTTTGGCAAATTTGACAACATTTTTGTAAAAAAAATAGTGGAAATTTGAAAAAATAGCTGGGGAATAGTTAGAATTCATTTTTTTGGCAATTCCCTTGTATCGAATTCCACAGCTTTGATCTTCCAATTTCTTTATTCTTTATGTTACAATGATATTGGTTTTGTCTGAGTATGTGTAGTTTCAAATATTTTTAAATCTCCACACTTATTCTTTATATGTCTATGAAGGGCAGCCATAGGTGTTCGGGTATGAGTGAAGACAATTGAAGGTTTAGGATGCTGGGCAAGTAGGAGACCACATTAATGATTTTTGGTAGCCAGTATTTTGCCCAACTTGCCCAACGAAGACTATTTTCTATAAGTATAGTGTAGGGCTGGGAGGGATTTTAAGATAGCTAAGTTTTTGGATGTAATGGTTCTATATTAGATATAGGGATCCACCTTGTAATGGTGATATATCAAATATTTGAATCAATCTATATTTCAAATATGTTTTTTTATTGATTATTATAAATTATAATTTTTTGGTAAATAATTAAATAAACTTATTAATTAATATATATCAATTGAAATTTCATATTTCGATTTTATCAACAAGAAATAAATTACCCAAGTTAAATATTCTTAGTTCCAAAATTACTTGGTGCCATATTTAGAGAAACCACTACGTTATACCTTTATTATGAAGAAAACAATTGTGGATAAATAGTTGATTATGAAGAAAACAATTGTAGTTAAATAGTTGACCATAATTGCATTTTATTGGAAGGGTTAAAATTTTTATGAACCCTCGTTCTACTATTAGTGGCTGCCACTTATACGGCAATGCGACAGCAAAAATCTAATTTCTGGAAATGCAAATCAACATTGTTAGTGTATTTCGAGTTTTCCGTTGGAACTGGATTAAACAGCGATCCAATTACGTGGAAGTTATGCCCTGTCTCTCAAAATAATGGAAAAACTAGCATAGAAAAAAGTCAAGCTGAACCCACCGCTAAACCATCATAAGTAAAAGCGCCCATAAAATTGGGAGAGCTTGCCCTTAATGGCCTCACACAAGCACACAGCACCATTGCTGGAGACGTCTATGCTATACCATCATTCGACTACTGATTTCTACCAGAATAACTGTACGCAAAATATAAAACCTAAGCTCCGTTGAATAGCAGCCACGACAACCCTAACGTGCCATGAGATGTTTGTCGCCTCACTGACTCCTCCGTTTTCACCTACCAAACAGCTGGAAATAACCAAGCAACCAATTCCGGCAACCAGTCGCCGGTTGCATGAGACAAACCCGACGGTAGTAAAAGTTTATTGGTTAATAATATATTTTTTTCTTGAAGAATGATTGGACGATTTACCTCAAAGAAAAAAAAATTAAAATTTCTTGTTTGGCAAAAATATAACAATTTTTTTGTGGTTTTGGACTACAACATATGCAGATCATGAAGAACAGATGGTGAAAATAGGTGTGGACTATTTTCCAAACAGAATGCATCCTAAAATCTAAATATTGAATTTTTTTTTGAGATCTGTAAAAACAAAATAATTTTTTTACAGATTTTTTTGTTGTTTTCGAACATAAATCTTTCTGATCATAAAGATTTCATCCTGAAAATTTTGTAAAATTCCTCTATATTTTCTGAATATCGAAAAAAATCAACAATAAATTATATTTTTTCTGAATATCCAAAAAAAAATCAACAATACATTCTATTGGAAGAATAGGGGCATCCTACAGAATATCACCTGTCAGGGAGATGCCGTTGGAAAACAACAATTAAACATTCTTGGAAGACTTATCTTTATCTGAACAACTACATGTCCCTGCCGTCAGGATATTAACTTTTTCAATGGACTAAGCTGTAAAGACTGGCCAATCAGACTCATTATCTTTATTTGTGCAACATAAACAAAACTGTCACCTAATCAAATCCAGATTCAACTTACAATAAAAGTCAAACAAAGGTATTCGTTCTTTTATTATTTATTCTACAATTAACGTCCGTTTTCCTCCTTTCCTCCTTTCCCAAATATGAATCACAATTTACAGATGATATATACAGCTTTCCTGGAAAATGGCACTCATGGTGGAAATAGATGATATATTCAATTCCTTAAACATTCCAATTTACAACTAACAATAAAGAACATAATGGAGAATGACGATCTGAAAAAATCTATCCCTAACAAGTAGCCGCTTCTGCTTGTTGGTTTCTTTTTCTCATTCTGCTGCCCCAAGATGATGAATTATAACCAGATCTCCTCCTATAAACTCCATCAGTTGAGCTTCCCACGCATCATTACTTCCTTCGTACTCGCCTACTGTGAACTTGTTCTGCAATCTCCAATCATAATCCTGGCGGAGCAGCGGATCTGACAAAGTCTCGTAAGCCTCCTGAAGTTGAAGAAACAATCTGCTGCACTCTTCTTTATCTGCAGCAGGGCAGACATCTGGATGGTATTTGAGAGCCATTCTACGGTATGTGCTCTTTATGTCACGTGCACTCACGTCTGGAGAGACACAGACAATAGCATACAACGAAGAAGAAGAAGAATGGGTAGCATTTTGAGGTTGAAATGCTGTAATAATTGTTCTCTTTTTAAGTGCAGACTGTTTTGATCTCATTCCAATTCTTACCCTGGAAATTCGAGCAGAAGCAGTCATCGGCATAAGATGTAATCCGTTGAGACAGGCAAGTGATGTATAGCACTCCATCGAAGACCGACTAGAGAAGCTTTGTGATTGATCAAAACAAATAATTTTGAATGAAAAATGAGTGCGAGTTTAACTGTTATGAGAAAACTGATACGGTTGAAGCTACAAGACCCTGGTAAGCACCATATATAATACGCAGAGGGACCCACAGATTTGTGGGTTTCCCAGAATGTCATAGAATGCATAGGAGTTTCACATCTACGCGGAGTGGGTTTCCTCCGAGAAGAAGAAGAAGAAGATGGAGATGGGTTTGATAAGGTGGAAATAGCCGTCGAATAGCGTGGAGTGTCGGTGAGCGGAGAGACGTTTTTTCTACAAGGTAGATAAATGGGGCATTCTAGATATGTTCATAACGTGTCTGAGGTGACTAATCTACGAGTCTAATAGTATGTACCCTTACCCTTCTAACAAGGATAACGTTTGTCAAAGAAATCTGTTTTATTGAAATAAATCGGCAGAGAGAAAATTAAGATAATATATTTGAAATTGTGATTGTTTTTGTAAATATTGTATTTTACTATTAATATTAATATCAATAGGAAACGCCTCTATTCATTAAAAAAAAATAAAATGCGACTCTAAATATTCATTAATTTGTGTAAGAAATTTCATATTAGGCAACTAAAGTGTTTTAAATAATAATATCAATCAATTTGTGTTTTTAATGCTATTGTCTATACAATTTTATATTACATCACAACAACATAAAAGAAATAGTACCATAAGTCACATCTTCAAGATTCTAATATTTATGTACAATATTAAAAGATAAAAAATATTAAGTCCTTGGATATTGAACAATAAGAGTTATAGATCAGGTAGAAAGATGAGAAGATAAATTATGGTAATTAGAATTATCCAATTATCAAGAAGGTCATGACTATCTACGAAAAGCTCTTGGCCTATAAAAGCACCGTTTTCACTAGCCCACTCACCATCCAAAGGTTTGGTATTATTCTTGGTAGGAATAAATAGCTAGGGCAAGGTAATGAAATTTATTATTATCCAACTAAACTACATTACACGTGAAATACATGCTTGAGAGTAATCTAGTGTCTTCAAAAGAAGACAACAATGGTTGACTACTCCCAAGTGAATCAATCTAAAACAAATTGCAAGGCTCTCATAGAGATTGCACAAAACAAAGTTAAAGAGAACTTCAAATCAAGACTGGATATCCAATTAGTCTTGAATATGCACTTCCAAGATCCAAGAAAAGATAATAGATATCATATTAGTTAATCTTTTCCAATGTGTACAAATGTAGAGAGAACTAAACACATCATTTCCTAAGGTTGCCATTGAGAGGACTTGGATACTATTTCCAATCTTTTCAATAGGATCTAAAAATCCTCACCCAAACTTTGTGTTGCCTTTGTGTTATGTTACGATATGGTAAAATTAAGTCTTTGGGTTTGGAAAGTAAAAGGGGATGAAATCATTTATGCAAGATTTTCAAGGACAACATCACATGTGAAGATCACTAAATGATGGATAAAATACTAATAGATTTAAGTCAAGCAATTTTTAGATGGTAGAGGTTTTCATAATATAACATTGACTCTATGCTTAGGGTTAGTGAGCATGATAAAAGAGCACAATTTCATACCAAAGTGGTGCCAGAGATATTCACACAAAGTGCAAGAAATTCTTGGTGGAAAATATAAGATTGTATTATTTTCTCTACTAGTTTTACCCTAATTTCATATCTATACAAAGCTATGTGCTTAAATTTCTAAACAATAAATGAATAAAATAAATGTGACAAAACTACTATACACTTTTAGATAAAAATATTTACAAAAATGATAGTTGACAATAAGTAAATAGATATTTTGATAGAGTGTCCCTCCAAATGAATGTGTTACCATGGAATCTATGTAGATTTGTAAAATGGAAATTTATGTTTAAACACATGATAGGTCATGAATTTCAAACTATTTTTAAATAAGGATATTTTTAATTGGTTGGTAACCATACTAGTATGTATTTTATTATGGTTTGGGATCCACTAATAGAAAAAGCTAGGGAAAATATAAGATTGTATTATTTTCTCTACTAGTTTTACCCTACTTTCATATATGTACAAAGCTATGTGCTTACATTTCCAATGAATAAATGAATTAAATAACTTTGATAAAACTACTATATACATTTAGATAAAAATATTTACAAAAGTGATAGTTGGCAATAACTATATAGATATTTCAATAGAGTGTCCCTCCAAATGAATGTGTTACCATGGAATCTATGTAGCTTTTTCTATCAAAGGATCCCAAACCATAATAAAATACATACTAATATGATTACCAACCAATTAAAAATATCATTATTCAAAAATAATTTGAAATTCATGACATATCATGTGTTTAAATATAAATATCCAGTCTTGTATTACTAAATATTTATTGAATTTAAAAATAAATAGTATATACTAAATGAATTTAAATAAAATACTAGTATAGATCTAGAATATAGACACAGAGAGGAAAGTAGATCTAAATTTAGAGTAGCTTATAGTGTTGGTAGGAATGTTAGGCATCCTATTTTGAAAATGTCCAGAATTGTGGCAAACAATAACAAAACAATGTAGTCAATAGGTTTTGTACTATTATCTCCCAAATTTTAGCTCAAATAGTAGGATAGAAGAGCTAAGAAAATTAGTCTAAGGTTTCCTTTTAATTTTTTTTGCAATCTATCATTGTTAGCTCTACACTCAAGTAAATTTTCCACTACTCGATTAGCACCTTCTCACACAAAAAAAAATATGGGGAAATGGTAGGCCTAAGTAAAACCTTGGGTTGGTGTTCCTATCTCCAAATTAGTTATGACAAGTGATAGAGTGGAATAAAATTATAAGAGACATAATCCAAGAAATACTTCAAAACTAGACTGTCAAAATATGAAACTAGATCAATAAAAAATAAAGTTATAATACCATGTCAAACTGACCCGAAGTTCTGAGAGAATACAAGTATCACATCTAGAACCACTTGAGATGAACAAGATTACATTAAATATGCAATAAATATGTATCATGAAATGAGGACATTTAGAATGTAAATAATATTAAGAAAGATGTACATATATAGCAAAGAGCACTATCTTCTCCTTCCTTTAAATTTCCCTTGTCCTTTCAAGAAATATTGTGCTCCTCATTTCACTTGATGAATCTATTGAGGGGGAAATATCCTCTAATCATCACCCACATTTCTTCAAAGAGTTTGGAAGGCCTTCCTCAGAAGCTTCATCATCTCTACATTTCATTTTTCTTCAAAATAATGCCACTTTTAGCCATGAAACTTACTTTAAAGACAAGGCAAAGTAGATACCCCAAATTCATATACTAATTTTCATAATTATCAATTATTTTCTCACTAGTTTATCATCTCTTATTCTCTCTAAAATTAATTATATTAATTTTATAAATTAATCATAGCTTTCAGAAATTACTCTAATTAAATAATTAGAATTAATTGATTAAGTTGATTCATCCATCTAGAATATGTCTTTTAATTTTTAGTTCATTTCAAGTCAAATATTTTAATTTTAATCTTCATCTTCCATTTTCTAACAATATAAAGGGAGGTACACGTTCCCTCTCATATTCCCAATAAACACTAGGTTGATACACATGTTAGCCTAGGATCACATTTTAGTCAAATTCAATTATCATATTCACTTCCTATCCTTTCCTTGTTCCTATCCCATGTTGCCTAACCCCCTAGTCCCCAAATTGCATCTATTTCATGCACTCCTTATTTGTAACTTCCAATTCAACACATTCCTCCCTTCAATCTATTGTAAATAATCCAGTCTCCTCCCTTTATTCTATATAATATTCTATCTATGTAAATAACCTAATAATATCACAATAAGTTTCTGGATTCGATTGTGTGAGATTGATGGATCACGGAGTGTGATCCGAAATGTTGATGCTAAAAAATCTCACACAATCAAATCCAGAAACTTATTGTGCATCATAATGGATTGTGTAAATATGATTTTGTTAACCTAATAATATCCAACTTATCCTAAATGGCTTTGCAAACTCAATAAAATACTCCAATGCCATGCCCTATTTTGACTGATCCAAATATTACTAAATAGCCTTATTCCTATAAAATTGTGTTAGATGAGAATTGCCAACTAGAAAAGAACTTGTTATCGAGAATATAGACATGCAAATTTGAGAAACTATAAGTAAGAGTAAAAATAAACTAAGAAAACTTAGCTAGAAGATTATCTATAATATAAATATTCTAACACTAACACCCCTATTAAGCATAGCTTAGGTGGATATACAAAGAGTTGACTTGTAGTAGCTAAGTTTGAATAAGAACCCAAAAAATAATTAACTCCCATAAATTGGGAGAATTGAGAAAAACCCGGTGGGAAAAACTTCCCCCCAAATGAGAGAAAAGAAGATAACTTGAAGATGACCTCCCTATGAGAAAATAATTAGGAAGTCAAATGAGTATCTTGATTTCAATGTTGAATTGTGACTAAAATTGATGTAGAGGATCTAGTACCATTAATATTTAAGAATATTAACAATAATGAATGATTATTAAACATAGACGTGAAGTAATGTGGATCAATTAAAAGATTCAAATTATCAACCATAGGATCTCAATATTTAAGATGTGAACCAAAGTAATCCAAAATGTGTCAAGTCATGGGAAATATGTGTCCAACACAAACTAGAGAGTCTAAATTAACAAGATGAGCCCGTTGTAAAAAAATATTGGAATCTTTCAATGAAACATTGAACTATGATGTTTGAATAGGTATTGAATATTTTCCACGTAGATAAAAAGATATAATAACTATACAAACAAACAATGTAAGCCTTGGTAGAAATTATTTCTAATAAATTACATCCTAATGACCCTCTTGCACAAAATCAAGGAAATATCTTAGAGGAGAAACTAAACTTTATGAAGAACAAATAGGTGAACAAATACCCACACTAGAATTGAAGAAGAAGAAACCTTTGGAAGTGAATCACCAAGACAAAAATGAGAGACTATAAACATGAGATATTTTTCTTTTTAAATATAGTGGCTGGAGCCACTAAGTAAACTTTATTATAATGAAAAGATAAAATTAAAAACACGAGGAAGGTTATATATTTCTATGAGGAATCCACTCAACCACCTTGGAAGCATTAACAATGGAGATTTTGTGGTCCCATTCCATACCATTGAGAAATTACCAACAATACAATATTTTATATATATGAAATAATCACAATGTAAGCCATAAGGCACTATGAGGAAGCCACTCGACTAATCTATAAAGATGAGAAAGATTACAAAAAGAGGTCCCATACCTAATTCCTAATACAAAATAATGAAAAAGTATCAAAGTTTAAATTTTATACAATTACAAAATTTCCCAAGAGGGAAAAATATCCATAGAAGAAGCCAATGAAATGATCCAAAGCAATATGGAGAAGGAACTTTGAAAAAATAAGGAGAGAATAGAATCTAATATCCATCATGCCCTGTCTTGTATTTCACCATCTTCAAAAAGCATGGTGCAATATTGCTATCTATCCACCATGTGTTGGTGCTAATTTTCAATAGAGAATGAATAACTAGAGAGATTGGTAGAGGAGGTTCTTATTCTTGTTTTTACATAATGGCTAATGTATATATTTCTTAAAACTAATCCATGGATGTGGCCAGAGAAAATATGGCTCAATGTTGCAATAACTCTTTGATTTTTGAGATGGTCACTTTATGATGATCACATACGACATGCCATACCTATGAATCTCTAAAAAAAAATTGAGGTGTCCATTCAAACTCTTAGTGAGATAAATTATTGATCTTTCCAATAGAAATAATTTCTCTAGTGAATCTCTAATAATTTTGGAGGTGGATGAAAACTCTATTGTATTCCTAGAAATAGTGAGTTAATATATGGAAAGTAGATTTTTGTTGAAGTTGTGAATGTACAAGATAAATAATGGAAATAACCATTCCCAATATCTACCATTCCTAGTCCACAAACAATCAAATAACAACCATCTATAAATATTTTAGATGGCTAAGAAGGCTAGAGTAACATATAGACATCTAAGTATAAAGTGATATGATCAAAAGTTCTAAAGTGAATAACCCTTAGACATTTCTCTAAAACTAATAAAGTTTCTATAGTAGGAATATGGAAGTTCTTGAACACAAGAATTACAGTCAGGGCTAAATTGACACTTTATAATTGAATGCATGAACTAAAGAAAAATCCTTGAATTTTTGAAATTCAATTATTTTAATACATAAAAAATAAAAGTGATGCATATTTTAACATTTTACAATCTATAAGTTAAAGTTTTAAAAAAGACCTAAAAAAGGTTACATGCAAACAAGCTAGAGAAAAGAATCAATCTCTACCTTAACACATAATATGATACTGGGAGCCTTTAAAACAGTCTTTGATGTCTTCACACTTTCTAGTCTCTTTGTCATGTATACAATCAAAATTGTAGTACTTCATTGCGAGAAGATCATGGGTTTTGTAGCAAGTGAAAATTCCTTCTGGATGGTATAATTGAAAACACCTTCAAAGGCTCTACCAAGCTCAAACAAAAATAATATGCTAAAGATGAAATGTCTATGAAATTAAAAAGACACACAACATATGTAAACATTTAGAAGAACGAAAGAAGTGTTCAAGCATAAATAGAAAAAAAACATAACAAAAGAAGAACACTAATTTTATAATGATTCAACAATTTCCTACATCCCCTTTATAATAGCACTGGAATCCTTTATTATAGTCTTTATTTTCAAATATACATTCAACAACTTTAAAAGCTTCAACTATCTTATAAATTTAATAACAATTCAGCTAATAAAATATCTTACAAATGAGAAAATGAATGGTCATATAAAGGTGGGAAAATAAAAGAAATTCATTGGGTTTCACACACCAACCAAACTCCCACTCAAAGATGAAAAGTTTATAGAAAAAAAGAAATTCCCCCACTTTGATCTTGTTATCACATCTAAACAAGGCCAAGAGAAGTTTGTCAAAAATTAAACTTCTCCTATGGAACAATCTTTGTCAAAGAATCATATTGATTTTCCTTAGTGTCAATCTTCACCACTTGGAGCTTGCCTTGTCTAGCCACATGTTGAATGTAATGATGGCATAAGTCAATATGTTTAGAATAGTGCTGAGATGTTTGATGTTTAGCCATGAAAATGGTGCTACTACTGTCACAAAACATAGCAAAATAAGATTGCTTCAAGCCCAATTATTTGAACAAAAGTTGGAACCATACCGGTTGTCTCCCTTACTCCTTCAGATAGAGCCATGTATTCAGCCTCTATAGAAGAGAGACAAAATGAATGTTGAAATTTTGAACACTAACTAATAGATTTCCCAGCAAAGGTGAAAACATAACTACTAGTAGACCTTCGTTTGTCTGAATTCCCACCAAGATCATAAACTAAAAATCCTTGCAATTGTGCCTTATCATTTCCAAAATAGAAACCAAAATTACAAGTACCTTTTAAGTACCTTAAGATCCATTTATCCACCTCCCAATGAGGTTTACCGGGATATCTCAGAAATCTAGTTACCACTCCCACTACATAAGTGATATCCAGTCAAGTAGAAATCATAAAATACATAATACTCCCAACCATAGATGTATACGTAATACCTTTCATAAATAGAAGAATGGAAGAAGACCAAAGGAGATCCAAAAGATATTTTCAATTAGAAAATGGAAGAATGGAAGGGTGAAAGTACAAACCTATATCACACTTTTATAAAGGAAAAGGTCAACAACACACAAACTGTTCAACTTTAACGACATACATGTCACATTTGTGTTTAGAGTTTGAAGATAATGTAAATTGATGAAATGTGTAAAATTCGATAAAGTTTATGCCTATAATTTTTTAAATTTTTTTTAAAGAAGAATTAAAATAGTTTTTTAATTTTTTAAGTCTATTTTTAAGTTGTTGAAAAATACTAAAAATCTGGGGTGTAGTTCTCGCCAAACAAGTATATATAAATAAATCTTTTTTCCTCTGATTTCAAAATATGTTATAGATGACATGTATAGAAAGTGCATAAAAGAAGAAAGTTTGGTTTTCGATGTACATTTTCTCCGATATAACTACTCAAAGTCAAACTTATCCAAAATCAATAGTTTTCATCTGTCGTCAAATTTCTCCTATCAAATATACACCATTGAAAAAAAAACTTACATATTCTCAAAGAGGAATCTCTCCTCTAACTATGTTAAATATAAATTTTAAATTTTTTTGATATTATTTACTATTTTTTTCCTTATTTGAAGCAACATCTTCTCGAATGTTAAAAGACCTACTTGTAGTATTTTGAAATTATAATATATTAGATCTAATCAAAATACTATAAAACTTATATGACAATAATCTTGAGTCTGAGCTCTACAAAAGGTTATTTTTATAATTTTAAAAAAATATCATTAAAACGAGTAAGAGTTATTGAAACATCACTTTTCAGTTCAATAATTTTATTTCTTTGGTAATTGGACCCAAATTGGTATAAAACATGCATTAGTTAGATATTTTGAATCAGAAAATTTGAAGCACTTATCTAATGAATCTAGCTAGACCATATGTTTGAAAAAAATTAATTTTTAGTTAGAAATACTCAAATTCAACTGTGTTAATAAGTTAGCCTGAAACGTGACACAACTTTTTGCTTTTACACGGAAGAAAACTAAAGAAAATATCATAAGCATTATCAAGAAGAAATCAGATGAAAATGAGAAGTTAGATCATGAGTTAAAGAAGCTAAAATATAAAGAAAAGGTTTATCAAAGAAACATAATTTTGGATCAACTTTTGGACCTACAAAAATTTCACAAGGACAAGGAAGGACTAAGTTTACAGATGAATGTTCAAATCAAAATACCAAAGGTACAGACAAAGAGCTTGATGTTGAAGCAAAGTATTCTTGGTAACAAGAAAGGTCAGAAATTTAGGAAAATCTACAAGGAGACCTCCATTCAGCCAACCAAATGGTCAAAGTTATTTATCTTTTAATGGTCATTATTTTATATACAAAAATTTTGGTCATAAGGTTGTAGAATGCAAGACCAACAATGAAAAAAATGTTTAATATTTTAGCTGTCACAAGCTTGATCATAAGGAAAATCAATGCATATAAGTCAAGTACATATAATCTAGTTAAGAGAAATGGAATAAAAAATGCCTTTCGTGTGATTTACTAGGTATGTCACAATTATGACCACAAGGCTATTCAATGTAGATATAGGGTTCAATCAGTGAGATCATGATAGAGGAATATCAATTATTTTAAATGTGGTTAGACTGACCTCATTATGCTAACACTTACAAACCCATTGCTTCTCTAGAAAAGTTTGGAAATGATAAGCTTGTTATAGTTTTAGGTGAATCTCAGAAGATAGTCATGGTATGGAAGAAGACGTAAGTTGGTGAAGAAAATTCTATGGTACCAAATCTTGGTGCTAGCTCTTCTGATAACTAAGTCTACTACTTTGACTCAAGGGAGTATCAAAATGCTAAATCTATCGCTTTCCCCTCTCTGGTATGATATCAGGTATATCTATTGTGTCTTTGGTATGGTGCGATTATTAAAGTATATTATGATCACTATCAGTTTGGTTGATTGATGTGTGATGTATGATTAATTATGTCAATGATATAAATTCTTTGTGAGAAGAGTAATTATGAGAAGTTAATGTTAAAAAGGTAAAATTTAAAATCTTTTGTCATTTTTGCGAAGGTGAAATTGAAGAACTTGTAAAAATTGTGAGGGTCTGACAAAAATGGTCAAGAATGAAAATAAAACCAAGGTTAGTTATTCGTGAATATGACACTGTCATGTCACAAAAATTAAAAAGAGTTGAACTAGAAGAATTTGTTAATGGGAAGATCAGGAAAATGGAAGTAGGGTTAACAACTAAAGAGTTGCAAAGGGTTTTTACCTCGGTATGGACATATGGGGAGAATTTCCTTGGTTTACATACAAGGAATCAATTTTCTTCTTGCTCAGTCAGTCCAAGGAAAAAAGTTTGATATTGGATAAATTGTATCCTATAACAAAGAAGGAAAATGAGGGCATTCTTGGGCTATGTTTTGCTAGAGCTCTTCCAAGAAAGAAAATAGTGAAGTATAAGGATGTTCAAGCAGTGATTAGTATCGATAGAGATTAACATGTTCTATTGATTAATACACTTGTCGATCCAGTTGAGAGGTATGTTGCTTATGAAATTACATATAAAATCTATTTTGGGAACAAACAAGGTACTATGTCTATCATAGCTATTTATTTAGAGAATAAAATGGTTAAGGAGAATGTGAAGTTCAATTTGTGTAGTTTTCTCTTAGAAAGTTTATTTGAAAATGTCAAAATGTCTTTAGAAGAAGGATATTCCTTCCGGTTTGGATCTTTGGTTATTTTTATAGTATTCTAGTTTCTAATATTTCTACTAGGAAGAGAAAAAAAGGAATAGAGATTAGGTATCCATAGTAGAAAGTAGATTTATAGGTACTTTGGGTTCTAGAAAACAATATGGATGCATGCAAAGATTATTTTAGATATTTACAAATGAATATTTGTTCTGGTATGGTTGTGTCTAGTGCTTTTGGCTATGTTGAGGAGGGTTCTTCCTCTAGTAAGAAGGGATTCGAGATTGATATTGGTGGTTCCCCTTCAGAACCTAAGAGAAGGAAAACCAATGCGAAAGGAGAATAAATCATCACTATTTTTTTTTAAGAGGAAGAAGAAAAAGCAGGAGAGAAGGAAGTATAAGAGAAGGAAGAAGAGGAGATGCAAAATGATGAGGCTTCTTCATTTGAATCAGGCTCTATTGATTCTGATGTAGTTCAGATGATGTTGGAAGAAGGTGAACTTGATAGAATTGGTGAAATGTGGAATTATTTCTCTTTAGATAGTAGGTCCGAGATTGAATTTTCTTTAGTTGAACACTTAGTAAGAATATTTTTTTTTTATATTTCTAATGTGTTACTAAATGATCTGGTAAATATTATTGAGAGAAGATTGTTTCAGACTGTCATAAGTTCAAAAATGCAATTGAGAATAAATGTATCGATGCATCACAAAAATTATCTAAAAGGACTGGTGAGACAAGATAACACATAAAAAAATTGTCTGATGTTTTTCGATATTGTCTCTGGTGACATGTTGTTGTTGACAATTTTAGAGGAAGGATTGAGGTTGTTGAGTCTGAATTAAATGAGATGGGTAAGATATATAATTTATTTAAGGATAAAGGTGGTATATAGAGGATCATATTTGGTAAGCTACAGGTTGAGATGCTACATGTGTAGAGACAAAGGAAAGATATGGTAAGTTTTTTTTGGTTGGTAAGGACATGGTCATGGTTCGGTTAGAGAATCCTTTTGGAATCCTTTATGATGTAGAGGACTATGAACCTTGGTTATGACCTTCAAACTGGACATCATCATTTTATACGTTGGTTTATCATGACAATTTGTGTGCTTGAATGAGTTCAATTGTGGATGAGTGGAAGAAGATTTTTCTAATTATAAAGGAGAGGTACAAGAAAATCTTTCTTGTGAAATATGTTGTTTTTATTTGATTATCTAAATAATGTTGTGTGGCTCTTTTCCATTGTCAAAAAAAAGGGGGAGAGAAAATTAAGAGAGAAAAATTGAAAAGAAATATCTGACTCGGGGCTAGTTTTTGATTTTTTGGATGGTCAATTTTTGGTTTTTTTCTATTTTTTTTCTATTCCATCAATGGCAAAGGGGGATATTGTTGAGATTTTGGAATTGTTGTCATTGTTTTCAAAACCCATGTACCGAATGGTTATGATATGAGTATTGCACATATTTGATCTATTCTATGTACTATATTAATTGTGTGGTTGGATGTCCCTACTTTAGTAATGATGGAATATCTTTTTGGTACATCTATTGTTACTACTAAGTACATTAAGAGTTGTCATTAGTACCATTCATATAGTCGGTAAACAAAGCAAGCCAGTTTAGTCGGTCATAGCTACAGATTAGTCACCGAGCATAGAGATTATCGAGTACAGTAGTCACCGAGCACACAAGATTACCAAGCGTTAGTATTATACTGAGGCGGACACACAACCTTTATTGAGTAATCCAGAGTTGGCATAAAAGTTTGGATTGACACATAATTCAAGGCGAACAACTTTTACTGAGCTAGAAAATAGTTTACTGAGATCAAGGTGAATATTAAATACAAATGTAATCATTTAATGGTTAATGCTCTCTATGTAATGATGATCTAGGTTATTCATTTGGACTGTTGATCTTAGGTTTTCTAGATAGTATTATAGCCCTAATTAGGTCAAATAATTTTGATATAAGAATTGTAAAGATGTCATTTTGACAAGTATCATGTCTATTAAGTAGCCTCTATTGGGAGACATCTGAAGATTTGAAAGGGTTATGTTGAATGGAATTTGACAGAGTATTCCATTTATCAAAAATAGGTCAAAGGCTACCGAGTAGTATTGAAGGACACATTCATCATAGCAAGGTGATTTCATAATTGTTCTTAAAGGATATGTTATTCAACAAAGTAAGTTGCTATTATCATATCAAACTTCACTATTACTCTCTTGCAATTGTGACAAATAAAATATCCTAATAGAGTAGACTTAACAGTCTTAAGTAAAAACTGTTAACCGAATGCACACTTGAAGAGTGTTGCTAAAATCCTCTAACCAGGTAGATCTAGATGATCTTTTTGTTACTCCTAACAAGTTAAGATCATCATAAGTGATCAATTTTTGTAGCCTTAACTGACAACTTTATTTACGACAGTAGTGAAGATTTTTGGGTTCCATCCCCACCACAATTTTTACCTTCTAACAAGGGTTTCTGCGATACCAAAATACAAGAGTTATGTGTATGAAGTTTCATGTATGTATATTTGATTAGTTTACAAGTATTTACATTTCAGTTATGTTATTGAATGTATGATGAATGTAAATGCTATAGTCGGTTAATGAATTACATTTCTACAAGGATTCAATAGAAAAGTTTTTAGGGTTATTGATTCACCCCTCCCCTCTCAGTAACTCACCTTTCCATAATCCCAACAATTGGTATCAGAGCTAGTTCTCTTGTTGAGGAAATTTAAACACTAAAGGGAAAAGATCTTAAGGATGGAAAGGTATAAGCTTGATAAGACTATTGAAAATCAAAGATTGGAGATGCAGATTCTCATGGAACAACTCAAGGATGCAAAATTAAAGCTGAGAGATTTACAGATCAAAAGGAAGGAATTGGCATTTCGACACAATGAGACTGATTATCACGAAGAGGAGATAGAGGAATTATATGAAGGATCTAGAAGCATATCTGATGTGTCTGAAGGAACCATATCAGATCTATCTGAAAAGAATCAGCACCTTATCGAACAAGTGAAAGCACTGCAAATTGGAGAAGAAACTCAAATGGTAAGAATGATTGATGTCATGAACAATGCAAGATAGGTTGAACGAGAAAGGAATTTGGCTATTGAAGATAGATGAAAAATGATTGAGAAGTCAGAAGAAAAGGAATCTGAAATACAAAGACTTACCAAGCATCATTTTGAAATGATGGTTGTCATGAGTGTGTGAACCCACAATAGTGGGTTATACTTTTTTGCCTGAACGGACATAAAACTCTACATTTTGAAAAAAAAAATCATATTCGGATGCATATTGTCATTAAACCATTTGAAATCGGAAGATGAAGTAAATTAGAGTCTTTTAGGATTTTTTTATCTAGATTCTAAATATATTTTTTATTTTTATTTTTGAATTTATTTGAATGGTTTTTTTTCTCCAACAAAAATTGGTATGTTGCTGAAAACATCATTTTCAAAGAGTTACATTATTTTCATAGAGCATAACTTTTTTTCTAAAATAGATATCAATGTTCTTCTTTTGAACTTAGTTTTGTAATATCCATACGAAGGGCATGCAATTGTTTTCATGACATTATCATGATTATTGCATATTTTATTAATGTTTGAAATGACTAAACCATTATTTTGACATACCTTGACTACATAGCTTATAACTTGTATATTTATCAAAATTTAAATGTTTTTATTTGATAGAAATTAGACCCAAAGATAGAGGGCACTATCATTTTTAATTTTTTTTTTCTCTATTCTACTATTTTTCATTGAACGTAACACTCAGAGGTTTATATTTGATAAAAAACCTACATTCAATTAACGTCAAAAGACATATACATAATAAACTCAAAAATTTCCAAATCTATAATAGTTAGAAAGCTCATTCCAAGTAATTCTGCTATGTAAAAGGACATTTCCTTATTGTTCCATTTGACCCATGCGCTTGAACCCCAAAGCCATGAAATGCTCAGAATTTTATCAAACTCTGCAAATTGACCTTACTCAGGGACTTTTGATCGAAAGTACCTAGTTTAGATATAAAGTACTTTCTATCGAAAGTACTTTACATCAAACTATGCAAATTTCTCCTACACAGGGAGTTTTGATAAATTACTTTCGATTGAAAGTATCTAGTTTTGATAGAAATTACTTTCTATCAAAATTATGTGAGTAAATACATGCTTTCATGATTTTTGAGATGAATTCCTTCCTCCAAAAATTGTAACCCATTATAGTGGGTTCACCCTCGTTAGGAAATCAACTGAGTGACAATGAGCTTACTAGGAAATTCCAAGATATTGGTGAATTAAGGGAAGAGAATGAAAGACTGGAAAATGAAGTGAAGATACAACAAAAACATAATGATA
Source organism: Chamaecyparis obtusa (assembly GCA_027943335.1). NCBI lineage: Eukaryota > Viridiplantae > Streptophyta > Pinopsida > Cupressales > Cupressaceae > Chamaecyparis > Chamaecyparis obtusa. The sequence goes on along the minus strand of BSBK01013887.1, from coordinate 3,092 downwards.
TGATTAAGAAAGCTAAAGAAAGTACCAAAAGCATGGATGAATTTCTAAATATTCAAAGAAAACATGACAACACTACTGGTTTAGGCTATACCAAGCAAGGAGAGTCATAAAAAAAAAGTGAACAAAAGAATGCATACGAAAATACAAGATCTAAGAAGCTCTTATGCTATCACTATGGTAAACCAGGTCACACATCAAATGTTTGTAAAAGCAAAGAAAAAGGTATTCCTAAATCTACTCCTAAATTTGATGGTTATTATTATAATTTCAAAAAGTATGGACATCAAGCACATGATTGTAGATAAAAGCTGAATAAGTCACCTAAGAAATACTATCGTACTTGCAACATGCATGGACATATATCTCAGGAATGCAAGAAAAAAATGAAACAAGTCTGGAAACCGAAAGGATAAAACAAGACATATCAACCAAGAAGACAAGGTAATGCTTATACATGGGATTACAAAACTTGGGCTATTTGTACAACATGTGGTAGATATGGTCATATTGCAAAAAATTGCATGAGAATTCACTAGAGAGGAAGATCTGGAAATTGGACAAATTCTAGAATGACATGTTTGCACTGTCATAAGGTCGGTCATCTAAGTAGAGACTGCAGAGACTGAGCACTAGAACCAAGTATTGATGCAAGTGAGAATACCATTGAAGGAATTATGAGGATAAGGAACCAAATGTGGAGAAGACCAACAAATGACAATGCTGGAACAAGCACAATAGTCGGTGATACCTCATCCTTTGGATTAGGTGATCTCACCACCTCCACCTAAGAAAATTGAGTATGGAATTAAATTTCAATCAGATATATCTTACAACAATTCCTTATATCTATTGAATGAATACCAAATCAACATGAATTAAGATGCACTAGGGTGTTATATGTTATTTATTTAAAATCAGCATAGTCGGTTAAGCTGGACCGAGTAAGAAATTTCCAGTCAGTGAAAGTGTTAGAGATAACCAAGTTGCACAGTCAATTGAGCATACATAGTGTTCATCAAGATGGAGTATCTATTGAGTTAATCAAGTGATTTTATTATTGACTAGTAGTAGCTGGCAAAGCATTCAATGCGCTGCATGTAAGATGAACAAGGTTTTTTGGTTATAAATACATGAGAAATGAACTCATTTGATCACATTGGATTCAAGAGAGAACAAGAGAAAAATAGAGAGAAGATTGAGCAACTTGTTTCCAATATTTCAAGAAGATTTAAGTGTTTCATAGAGCATTTGGAAGCAATTCAGGAAGTCTAGAAAGTAACCGAGTAGCTAGTGCAAAAATTTTCAAAAGCCCTAAATTTACAGTCATGATGGCATCATCTTGATGATCCTTTGAGTATAAGGAAGAAAAGGAAAGAAGGTAACATTGATCAAGACTGCAACGTACACTGAGCCTAACTAAAAACTTCATCTGAAAGTTGCTACACAACCTGATGACATAGGTGCATTTTCTTCGATATCACCTAAGGGTTATACTGGTGAAAGACATTAGGTCTTATGTTCATTGAAAAATCTTAGAGACTAGAAACTTATAGCTCTAGGCCACTTATCAAGAACTTTGCACTAATGGAAAACTCAAGGACGAGCACAAACACATGGAGGTAAAAAGGTTTGACTAACGTATTATATTTTTTGAAAGAGTTTAAAATAGAATGGATAAGGATTGTACTAAGCCGAGTAGATTAAGGGAAGATGTGGTTGGATGAACCAGTGAGGATTACAAAATATATGATACATGTGGTTACTAGGTATCCAATAAATGACAAGGTGAAATCCCTAAGACACCCACTGAAGGCTGAGATTGAAAAGCTAATCGAAGCAGAATTGGATGACAGAGGTATGAGGATTAACACCATAAGTGACCCTGACAATAGATTTAGAGCTCATGTCATAGCTTACAAGATATTTCAGTCAAGTAGACCAAAAAATGTTACATGCATAGAAGTTGATATTGTACATAAAATTATAAAGAAGGGTTTGCAACTTGACTTAGCCGAGTTAATGTTAAGACAATTGGAAGAAAACATGCAGACCATCAGAGTTGCAAGATAAAACACATGCAAATTTGGTTCACTTTTGGTATGTACATTCTTCTATCTACAAAACTATTTTCCCTCAGTTGGTAATGTTGAATGGGATGTAAACCGACCAATTATAATGCAAATAAGTGAACTCATTAACAACTTAGACAAGAAATTTGAGCCAATAATGGAAGATTATTTTAGTGAATTCTAGGGAAGAATGCAGAAAAGAACTAGGACTCTAATACAGTTAATTGAAAATTATAAGGATGATATTTTATTTTTGGTGGACATCGATACCACTTTGATTAAGGTTGTTGAACCGAGGACAACCTGGCTACCTCCTATGGAGTATAAAATTGATATTGAATGATCCACAAAATCAATAAAGGCTTTACTTGATGAGCCAAAGAACAAAGATGCCCACATGGTTAGGAATATATGAAGAAGCCAAGTCCAGAATAAAAATGGGACTGGTAGTAGAGAAGACGGGAAGGAAAAAGGATAAAATGGTAAAATACTCTTAAGAAAAAATTTAGAGTTATAGATGAAGATGTTTAGAAATCAGTTGATGAGCCAACCAAGGAATGGGTACAAGCCAGTGAAGATGATGATGAAGAGGCCGCCGAATCCAATGAACAAGAATAGGCAGAGCCCTCTAAGGCTTCAAAAAGGAAAAGGTAAACAAGTTGATACTTCAACCCGAGCAAGGACAAGGTAAGAAACTGACAATACACCACCTTTGAAGAAAGGTGTAGCAAAAATAACAAGGCAAACACTGAGAGCATGTTCAAAGGGGGAGTTCACATACTTCACACATTTTTGGTTTGTAAGTTTTCAAGTTCAAATTTTTGTAATTGGCATACACATATGTTTTTGATACTAATTCCAAAGGGGGAGAATGCTACTCCTAAGTGCATTAAGATTTGTCATTAGTATCATTCATACAGTCGATAAACAAAGCAAGATAGTTTAGTTGGTCATAATTACAGTGTAGTTACCGAGCACACAGATTACCGAGTACAACAGTCACTGAGCACATAGGATTACCTA